>VDFB02354029.1:0-30425 GCA_007258455.2 Sequoia sempervirens
AAAGCATACTTTGTAAAGTAGGAAATGCATATCTCTTGTACCCAACAAAGTATAGCTAACTAATTTGATAATAAATGCAAGAGCCATAATCTAGTTGACTGTGACCATGCAATCATTACTTTATATTACACTGTAAAAAAGATTTACATTGTGTAAAAGTAATTTAAGAATAATACCTGTAAATGTGATTCTTTATAGGTATGTATATGAAAGTATTGGCCTTTGGAAGTAGGTTGTTGTATTGCTAATATATATACTTCAACCTGTAGGGATATTGAAGATATCCAATATATTAGCAGCTTCACTTAAATAAAAAATAAATTTGTAGATTTAATAGAGAAAAACAAAAATAAAAACATACCGCAGCCAAAGAATGGAGGGAGTTGAAGAGAATGGGTGTACAAGTACAAGAAATTGAAGATTTTTTTAAATTGGAAAAAAATGATAGCTGGGTGTGGATAGGGAAAAAAAGAGAAATAAGGCAAAGTAAATACTAAGGTGTGAGGGGGTTGTGCTATAGGAGGAGGTAAAGTGTGTGGACAAAAAGAAATGACGATTTAAATAAACCAAATAAAAGTTCTAGAATAACAGAGGGGGGGGACAATAATAGAAGTAAAGTGTGCAGATTAAATAAACATCGCAAGAGGAAATTGCAAATAAGAAGATAAATACTAACATCACAAGCAGAAAGTTGATTTGGAATAAGTGAATATAACAGTACCGTACTATTAGCAAGGGATAAACATTGAAAGAACATATAGTAAAATTTTAAAGAAAGCTACTTCATCTGCAATTGTGCTATTCATTTGAGGTGCAATGGAATTAGGAAATCTAACTATAGGTTATAGTAATTATGTTAAGTGAATGAGCCTAAGACATTTATGCTATTATACAATATCATCTCATTTAAATCTCAGTAAATTTAGAAGACCATAAGAAACACAAATACAATATATTACTCAAAGAGTTATTATGTAAAACTAATATACTACAAATGTGGTATATTTTAGAAGAATGGACTTTATTTATAATAGTAGTTTATTGTAAGGAATGTAGGTGCAACAAAGAGACAACTATTGAAGGGGACATAGCATTTGTTCACGATATATTATAGTAAACTACTATTCTTCACTATATGTAATCAAAGATATCTTTTTTGTTTTTTGGAATTGAAACATATAGGAAAGAAAAAAGCTCTAATATGATAACAAGTAGCACATACTGTCTGTATATATTTATGAAGCAAAAGCGTGTTACATGGTATTGTAGTAAATGACATATTGTATATTTTATCACGTATCAAAGTGCCTTAATCATAGTATATTGAAGCTTACATTTCTTTTTGGGATTTACAAAATTTCCAACTATCCATAAGTTGGTAAAAACTGTAGTTACATGGTTATATCACATACTATATACATAGTTAGAAGGGGAAAGTGTATTAAACATCATTCAAGTAGTTCTGGAATGCTTCTTTTATGTAGGCAGAACCACCTTGTCCATAAAGCTCATCTGCTTTCATTTCACGGAGGAAAGTGCAAAAGGAACCCAACTTCTGACAAGTTGAGTGGAATTCATGTACTGTAACTTCCATTGAGTTAATGTCACATTCTTGCACACTTTGGATGTTTCGAGCAGTGGCCTTTGCTTGTTGTACCAGGTCAAGGCAACTAATAGTAATGTCATTTGCAAAAGCTTGAATGTGGCTTGTAGAAGTTGCATTGCAATTGATTGACGGTGAAGAGTTGGTTGACAAAATAGGGCCACTGGAACCGCTCGAGATTTCAATGATCTCGTTGGGTTGATGTGAATTGTCCATTCCTGAATGAGATTACATTTTTAAAATGATAAACATTATACTGTATGTTTAATATCATAAACAAGTGGTAAAACTTATACATAGAAGAATAAGTAAGAATTTATAAAAGAAGTTAACAAATGTTAATTTGTATGCTAATTTAAGATAGTTTCTTAAAATTTAATAAATATTGGAAAGGGATTCCAGTGGATCGTAAATGTTAGTTGCATGTTAATCTAAGATAATGTCTTAAAAAGAAATAATGATTCGAAAGGGATGTTAGGTGGTCCATTACTGTGATCTGGACATCATTGAAAACCAAATTTAGAATAAATATTTGTTACTTTGCTTTTATGGATATAAGTTTGGGTTCTTGTTGGATTCAATCATACGGGTGGGTGTTTTCCTAATGGAGTGATAGGTGTCTATAATAGAAATTGAGTTAAAAAAGAGTTTGCATGATATAGTACAAATTGAGTGAAAATAATATAATAGAAATGTAAATACTAAAAGAAATATAATATAATATGAATACTACATATAAGTTTGTTTATAAGTGTTTATAATAGAAATGTAGTAAAAATAATTAAAAAAACAAAAAGTTACACTATGCAAGACAAGTTTGCATAATGTATCTATAGTATATTTGTAAACTATTTGTAAACTATTTGTCTAAAAGGGATCAAATATAACAAAGTCAAATAAATATAATTATAAATCTGTATACTATTAGAGTTAGTTCTAAATAAAAGATTATTTAAATATAATAAGTAAGACGTAATTAAATATATTTTTTTATTTCTATTTTATTTTTACCTAATATATAGAAGTGAAAACATATCATTTTATCTTCATGATATATTTTAGGTCTTTATCATTTTAAAAAAAAATTAATCTAAACAATATCAAATTTTTAAAATATTGATCAATTATATAAAAAATAATTCCTATTACAAATGCATATTTTCTTTTTATATTTTTTTTATTATTTTCTTTCTTTTCAAATGGAAATTATGAATAACTCAAAAGTTAGAATGGAAATTATGAATAACTAAAAAGTTAGAAAAATGATAATTTACTTGATATATTAATTTCAGTCATATCAATTAACGTGGAGGCACATATCTTGGGCTTGATACTTTAAGCTCTAAAAAAAAGCGATCATTTTAGCATTAAGCAAAAAGGGAGTTTTGACCATAATTTATAGTTTACCTTATGCAAACTTCCCTCAATCTAAGGTAAGTTTAATATGATTGATCTAAGGAATATTAAAAATTTATTAAATTTTTAAAAATCACCTAAAAAACTGTAATGGTTGATAATTATGTAGAATGCAAACTCATAATTATTTTTAATAAGAGCTACTTAAAAATATTAGAATATGATTTATTTTAAGATTTTTTTTTTTAAATCACTTGCAATTACTTTAATTATTCACAATATTTTATTCAATATAGGTTGGTATAATAAAAAGTCTTCACAATATTAAGTTTTTTATTCAATATAGCTTTGGCAGATTAAAAAATAAAAGCATCAATAAAATATAGCTTTGGCAGATTAAAAAATCAAAGCATCAATAAAATATAGCTTTGGCAGATTAGAACGAAGAGTTTGGAGGAGTGGAAACCATAGGTGGCGGGGAAAACATTTAAATAAACTTCTCTTTATAGTATATTGAGTAACTCTAACCTGTTGTTTTTAAAACAACATATCAAAAGTTTAATAAAATACAACATCTAAACAGAAATATGCATTAACAAATTTCCAACGTAATTACCACTCTAGATTATTTTTTAAGTAATATAACAAATTACTGATTATTTTCTTACTATACAACAATATAAATATACAAGCAGTAATTGCTTTGTTTTAATCTGCGTAGCTTTGCCTTGTTTCTTGCTCAATCTGTGTCACCATATCAATGGTGGAAAGGCCTACTGTTCTAGATGTCATCCCTTCCAGGCCATTTGTTTTAGAATGGTTGATACGTGGAAAACTATCACCTCACACGTGCCTTGCACAACCACATTCATGTATTATATCGCATATTAATGGAGCTCGTAAAGGATGCATCTACACCTATTGTATAGTGGTTAAGGAATTGCAGGAAAATGGGTGAGAAGCAAGAGGGCAAGATCTAGCAGCCCAACACAAAGGCGAATTTCATGATATTTAATGCATCATAGATATGCCCGCAAACACCTTTGTGCCACGTCTTTATATAAATATGCTAAGTGCCTCTCCCTTTTATTCTACGCGTCACCCTATTTCGGGCAACCTATTTTTAACGCGAACGTACGGAGCACCGTTTAACTGGGTGAAACTTAAGGCAACCAGTACTACATCCCTTGTGTCACTTCTAAAAATAAAAGGATCATTCATATCGATAAAAATCGTACTAGCTGTCGTTAGCTTGCGCACTACTATTAATTTTACCTCAACTTTCGGGATTTTGCATGCGAGTTAAAATAGCTTGCGTCTCTGTGTATTCCTATTTGCCTGTTTTCCATGGATTTTTCAAGCGGTCTTCTTTTGAATGAAATGGCAATGGCGGTTATGACAGGAGGAGAGCAAGGAAACATCAGAAAGGTGAAGGTAATTTCTACTTTTATGCTTCATGCGCTATCTTAATTAAAACCCGTTCATTATTACTCAATGGCTGCTAACCTTTTATTGTTTTTACAGTGGCGTTGGGTTATTTCTTTTAATTAAGAAGGGGCGAACCTTCAAGCAATTAGTTCTACCAGTTTCAAGCTGCTTCACCGCGCGGTACCTATTGCAATGCAAACCCTTTCATTTTAAGGCAATGGTTGTTAACCCTCCATTCCTTTTACCACTGGCGTTGAAGAAATTTTGCAGTTGAAGTGAATGTTGCTTTCCAAGGTATTTTCTTACAGGCCCACTATTTGTAATTTTATTTTTGAAGTAAAATGCATATAGTAGAGACATTAAATTATTTTGTTTCACCATTGTTTTTTCTTTTTCGATTTTGTGAAATTTTCTACTGTTTGTTTTTTAGAGAGTGCTGCAACATAATGATGAAAACTTCAATTACATATAACTTACACCTAAAGGCATTTCTATTGTTTTGATCTGTGTTGAATTCTTAGGCACCCAAGTTATGTGCTTGAGATGTAAAGGGAATGGATGATTCACCTTGTTTTGTCTTTCACTGCATTTTCATCTTAGTTGGGTGGAATGCCATTCTCTACAGATGGTGGAATCTCCTCTTCTCTGTTGTTTCCTGATTTGTTAAGGGCTGCTGGAATTAAAGAGAAGTGTATAAATACAGAGGATGTACCACAAGTCCGGCTAAGACACTCTATACAAACTTAAATGCAAATTTTTCTCTAATCCATTCACAAACTATGTTTGATTCAGCTTTCTAATATAGTGTTTAATTAACTGTGTTTGCATGTACAGTATGGAGGTTAGTGATGTTTATGACTAATTAAAGTTTTGCAAATCTATTCCTTTGTTAATGGAGTTCTTTTTAAATGCTTGCCTCAAACCAGCCTGAATTCCATTGCAGGTGAGTGGGAATAAGAAGGAATAAGAAGGAATAAGGTGGAGATTACCGTGCACTGTGTGGTGTGTGGTCTACAATCTGTGTAGATTCTTTGTTCTGATGCGTCCCCTGTCTTCAGCGTAATCTCCGTGTGCAATGTGGTGCAAGAAATATGGCTGCTTTGAGTACTGGTCTCAATCAAAGGTGGGGTTCATTCTTCTTATAAGCAAAATAAGCGGTGATTTATCAGATATTTGCCAACAGCAGTAAATGAGTAGGGTGGAAATTTGATGGCGGTTGATATTTGCGGGATTTGATGGCGGTTGAAATTGCTGTACGCTTCTTACCAGCTGGTGAATGATATTTCAGACTGTACAGGAATTCAATTCATTCAAACCGACCTCCAACAGTCCTCCAACAGCTGGGGAATCGGTAGTTTTGCATTTAATTCGAAGACGGTAGAAGTACCAACAACTACTGGAAGACACTTCAGCGCTTCAACTCGCCTCTGACACAGCCTTCCCACAACTGCAACTCGCCTCTGACACAGCCTCTGACACAGCCTTCCACGGTGAAGTTTATCTGCTTTCCAGGAAAAAGTTTGATGGAAAACCATAGCAGTTTTGCGGCGTGAGACTTGTTTCCGGCTGAAAGCCCATCCAATATATAGCCTATCGGCTAATGAGCATTAGATTCAGCAAAGGGTAAGATTATAACATTGCCAAAGTAATTAGGATAAATACCAATCTCCCTTAAGCGTGGGCGGCCATCTACAACTATTCATATTTTACTAGTTAGAGTGTCATTGACCTTCTGGGTGCATATCAGTAGCTTCCATAAGTAAGCACTTAATGCCTCTAATTTGGTGCAACTGTTACCATCTTTGTTTGCATTAAATTGAAGATCCATAATGTTCTTAACATCATGGATGATAAATTCTGCTCGCTAAAGAAGGTGGGTGAGGATTTTCTTGGCCGGATTCCTGTGGAGCATGCCTCACATACATATTCTCAATTTCAGCACAGTAAGCAGGGAAATCTCGTGGGCATAATATGGAGCGTGTAATGCTTGGTTTCAGAGACACAGTTGAGTCATTTCTGGAAAGCTTTGCCCAACATACGAAAAACATGTTTGCAGAGTATGCATCAGCAATTCTGTGGTCGAATGTGCAGCCAACAACAATACCTCCACAGCTAAACTCTGTAACCTGTAAATACCAAATATCATTAAGATTTAATCTTGCTGTTTCTGGATTTGATTGTGTGCTAGTTTTTCATCAACATTTTGGATCACATACAGTGATCCGTCATCAGAATGAAGAGTTGAAAAAGATGAAAAAATGATGATGGATCACACTGTAATCCGAAATGTGGATGAAAAAAACTAGCACACAATCAAATCGAGAAGCAACGCAATTAAATTTCATATGGATTGTGGAAATCTAATTGCATTAATCGTTAAGATTGTAGAAATTTCAACTTTTCATCCCAATGATGGATCACCGTGTGTGATCCGAAGAGTTGATAAAAAACTAACACACAATCAAATCCAAAAGAAAGATTAAATTTTATATGAATTGTGGAAATCTAATGATATTAATCATTAAGATTGTTATGCAGAAAACAATACAAATAAGTGCTCTATAAAATCTGTTACCTGAACACCAAAGACAGGACTGCCATCTTCTTGAAAAGGCTTTGAAAGTAAAGGAAGAAGCTTCCCCTGCACGGACTCATCAGGGTTGTATAAACTCAACTCAGAAAGAGCAGCTGCAACATAAGCTTGGGTCAAACGAACTCCATTATTATTGCAACGGACCTTTGGTAGGCCAATGGTATCTGTAATCAGTCTTCCTGCAAAAACATAATAGGACACCAACACTCTCGAGAGGAAAGTCTTCAGATGAGACAGTGCTGATGCAAAAGTCCTACGAAAGGGATTTTTATAGCAGATAAACACATGCACAGAAACTGAAGGAATAGTAAGTTCTAGATTTGACAGAGGAAAGCTGTGCTGCTGCAGTGGAAGAGCAGCCACTATAACTTCTGTGTTAACAACCTTCAACTGATAATCTTTAGAAATGGGGGAGTTAACAGAAGCCATCTCAGCACAATCTCTACAAGCTTTTTCACCAATGCAAGTTCCAACAATTCTCCTTCATTTATAGCATTAGAACTGCCTATTTCCTTGGCTTACTAAACAATGTAGAAAAGATTAAGTTGACAATTGTGTGGATCCTATCGTTATTGTTAATTCTGTACTAGCCTTTTCACCAACACTAAAACATCGTCTAACTCAATTGTCAACCAATTAATAATAATTCTAATTGCAGAATTAACTTTGTCTCTATTTAGGTGGATAATATTTAACCTAAAACGTGTCAAAATTTTGGTTTCTGAATAAATCGCTTCCCCTCAATATGGACAGCCTCTAGGTACTTCTATTCCATGTTTTCTAGCAAAATTTCGCTTCCAAATCAAACGTGTACGGTGTACCGTATGAACTTTCTCTGTCGCACGTTCAATGAAATATCTTGTACTATACGTTTTTATATAGAATGAATGAATGAATGGATGAGATTTCAATGACATCCACGAGACCAAACAGTCTAAAAGGACCGAGAACCAAAATGTTAAGAGATTTCCAGATTCTTTTCGATGTTGGATCTTCTGCTATGAATTTTGACTAGAAAACTAGTAGTCTTGATGATCCTTTCTCCCTCAAATAACTCATGCAGGTTGTCAGTCTTTAAGTTGCCCTCATACTAAGTACAGATATCCTCATAAGCTGTGCATTCCATGATAAAGTGTCATTCAGTCTCCACCACCCCTTTATTACAAAATATGCAAATTATATCCTCACACTCTTCCTTAGATATCATCCACCTTCCAGTCTCACATCTAATATGATGTGATCCAGTCCTCAACTGAGCTATTAACATCCTTGCTTTACCCTTAATAGTAGCTCCTAAATTATTTCTCTCATCGTACTTCCAAGTTGGATCGAACTCTTTAACATAGTGAGTTTTCTTTTACCTAATCAACTTCATCCACATGGCAGTCCTGAATTTTTCTGACATACTTTTTTATTTCCTCATTGGCGTTAGGGCACTCGTGCAAATTGATGTCCCATTTGTTTAGCCATTTGTTATTTTGCTTCATACACGTCTTCTTCCTACAGCCTCAAACCTCCTCCACAACTATTTTGGGCCAACGGTGATTATCCATGTTTTCAACCTTCTTTAGATAGTTTAGCAGTCAGGTTATAGCCAGTGCCTCCAATGGTAAGGTTCCTGATCAGCCAAGAGAATATCATAAGGGATTGTAGTTTTGAATTTGAGGTTGCAATTGATTAGATGCTTTTGAATTCTTTCAAGTTGTCTCCATCTATGATTTGACATGCTACTTCCCCACACCTCACAGCCATAGAGAACCACCAATGTGACCAGCAAACCAAAGACGGTTTTTTTGGTTTTTCAGTCCCAAAGCTTAGCCTTCCTACACCTATTTTGGAGTAAGAAGAAGCCTTCCAACCCCCTTATATCCTTTTAGTTCTACTAGTCTCCCAATTGGGCTTATAGTGAAAATCAATCCCAAGGTATTTGTATTCTTTCACTATTTCCAAAGGACTACCTTCAAAAAGAAAGATATCTTGATTCCTTTTCTTCCTTAGGGAAAAAATCATAACTTTGGTCTTGGAGGTGTTCACGTGCATCCCAACATCCTGAAAAAAGAGATCCAAGGCCTTCAAAAGTTCTTTCAAACCATGAGGAGTTTTAGAGATTAGGATAAGATCATCGGCATACAAAAGCAGCTTCACCACATAACCAGCCAATTGGATACCCCCTCTGTCAGTTTTTCTTAACCAATCTTCAAGTTTGTTAATGTATAACCCAAAGAGAGTGGGTGATAGAGGATATCCTTGTTTAACCCCTATGTCGCTGCCAAAACATTCAGACATTCCCTCACTTGTTCTAATTTTAGCTCGAACCTGCTCATAAAGTCTATGCACTGTAGCCCTATACTCATCTGGTATACTTAATTCATCCATTCTATTCCACAATTTGCCTCTAGGCATCATATCAAAGGCTTTTTTTAAGTCAACAAAGCAACAAAAATCTTCCCACCTTGAGTGTCCCATATTTTTTCAATCAAGTGTCTAAGAGTGACACAGTGGTCAATGGTAGAGTACTTAGGTCTAAAGACAGCCTACCCTTTTGCTCTTTTTTGCCCAATTATTGATTCTACATTCTAACAAGCTCCCAAAAAGCTTGCCAAGAATAGGGTTGACCATAATAGTGTGGTAGTTAGAAGGGTTATTGATTTCACCACTTTTATAGAGAGGGATGACAACAATAGTTGTCCACTCCGTCAGGAAGCCAACGCGAGTGACATCATTGAACATTCTTTTGATGTGGGGAGCTAGGATTTCAACTCCCCACTTTAAAAACTCAGCTTGCAACCCGTCAATGTCTAATGCTTTACCCTTTTCCAAATTCTTAATACCTTGTTTGATATCTTCTAACAAGAAGAGCTTCATAGATGTGCTAATTATGGGAGGAGAAACTCTCCACTAGGCCCTCTCATAAAGAAGACTTGCATACTCTAACCACTGTACATCAGTTATTTTATTCTCAATCTATTTTCTCTTTTGTTGAAGCTCCTTCCAAAAACCTTTGGGGTTGTGTCTTCCCAAAGAGATTAACTCTTTCCTCGTGTCTACATACTTTTCTTTTTTTGTTCGCACCAATTTCTCATATTTCTTCTTGTTTTCTTTGTTCAACCCATTCACTTTCAAAGATCTCTTGGCAGCCTTACAATCCTCATCATATCATGGGTTAGCCAAGAAAGTGTTTGCAGCCCCTTTCTTAGGACGAGATCGTTTACAAGCATCTAAAGCCTTATGAATTATAGGAATAAGAAGATTGCTATAGAAATGACCACTAGACCCCTTGGCAGCCTTGTCCCCCATGTTATTTTCTGCTTCAAGAAAATGTTGCTCTAGAGCAGCATTAAATAGATCCTGATTTTCTTGATTCACGAGTATTTTAGCTTTGGGGATAATTTTGTTTTGCTTGTGGTGGGTCTGCCTACTAGGTTGGCTGTTTGGGACAATGCCAAGTTTAACAAACAAAGGGTCATGATTAGAATTCAACTCAAAGGAACATTCTCCAATCTCAAACTCCAAAAGTCTAGGAGTAAAACTCTAAGAGCAAATAACATAGTCCACCACACTTTGACCATTATAAGTTTTGCAAGTGATATTACCAGAACTTGGCCAACCTTTCATTCCATTGCAAATAACCAAGTTATATAACCTACAAGTCCCTAATAGTTCTGCCACACAATGTGAAACATTCTCATGTCCATCTTGAGAAGTTCTTTCCCAAGGCTGCTCTTCTTCCTCTTCCAGCCATAAAAGATTATTGATTCCCTGCTCTCCATTATTCAACTGAAAAGATTGATTGTTAGTTGTCCTTGCATTGAAGTCACCAATTAGAACTATTTCCCCCAAGGTGCTAAATATAGAAATGTCTTTTTCTAGTGAGGCATACAAATCTTCACTAACTTTCTCCTTTTATAGAACTTTGAATTTTGTGGTGCAAAGTAGCAAGCAGCCAATCTGAAAGTAACCTCATTATCTATTATTTGTAACCACATGTATTGTTTATTTGGGTCTTCTTTCTTGACTTTCACAATACCACCCCAACCCTCTTTGATTAAAACTATTACACCTCCATGACCTTTGCTTGTTTCACTCCCTTTGTTCCACACTGAAATTTACTTGTGTCCTTTAAACTCTGGGACTTTGCAGCCCTCATGTTCATCCGTCTCAGTAAGAATAATAATGTCCTTCCCTTTTGCTATGGGCCCCAAACTAGGTCCTCTCCATGGATAAGCTCTACAATTCCAACTTACTATATGTAAATATTCCTGTGGAGCCCCTAATCCCTCTTTCTTGTTTGGAAAACGATCACTAATTTGAGCTAGATCCCATTCTTCAATGATGCCCACTTTCCATCATTCTTTATTGTTTTCACTTTCTCTCATTCTTTCCTTTGTACTTCTTGTTGGACAAATGTCAAATCCTCAACTAGATAGATGTGTGTTCCTTTGAATAACCCTCTATTCTTTATAATTGCATTCTTGTCTTCTATATTCCTCATGATAATTCTTACATGCATGTCCCTTCCTCCTATTTTTTTCCAATTTGACTTGCTTGTTGAATATGCCCTGTCCACTTCAACTTGTATTTGAGGAAGTCTCTTGCCAAAATGTCGGTTCTCTCCTTCTCACCAAAGTCCCTCGGAACTTTGATAATGATATTTGCAGCCTTACTTTCTTTGTCTTTTTCTTCTCTTATTTGCACCTTGATTTGTTTTTCTTGTATTTGAGGAAGTCTCTTGCCAAAATGTTGGTTCTCTCCTTCTCACCAAAGTCCCTCGAAACTTTGATAATGATATTTGCAGCCTTACTTTGTTTGTCTTTTTCTTCTCTTATTTGCACCTTGATTTGTTTTTCTATGATTTATTTTTGTTTGTTTGATGATCTGTTTACCACTTGTGACCATGATCCGGCCTCCTCTATGTAGTTTTTCAATTGGTTTTCTTTCAGTTTCATGTCTACCAAAGCTAATTGAGTCTCCTTTATTTGAGTTGTGTCTTCTCCCTATGTCATTTATGTTTTCTTAATATTGGTTACTTTCAGGAGATCTAATTCTTGTTTTAATGTAGCCAATTCTTGTTGCCCTCTTTCCATGTTATTCTGTACATTTAAAATTTGTTCTTTGAGCACCTAATTTTCTCTTTCAAAATTGCACTTGAACTGTATAGCTTCTTTTACCCTGCTTTCTTCACACTGGGTTTTCGTTTCTAAAATTTCAAGCCTCCTTTTTATGCTCATGAGCTCCTCCACGTATAACTCTGATGACCACATTAAAGGAGTGGACGTAGGGCTGTAAGTGTCTTTATTTTCTTGAGGTATTTCTTCCCTAACACCTTTGTTAGTGGTGTGCACCTTTGTTATGCCCACCCTTGTTTCAGAATTCTCCAAGCTTCCTACCAAATTTTCAAATCCTTTATTCTTATCTTGCATACTTTTCTTTTCTCCTGTTTGAAATACCTTCCTAGGCACCTGTGCATTACTATTGTGAACTTTGGGTAGGATAAGAGTGATTTTTTTCTTTTGAGTTTGCCTCAGTCTTCGAGCCTGCCTACACCTCAGGATCCCTTTATATTGTTTAGCATTTACAAAGACCATTTTTTCCTCTACATCCCCTATGACTTCCTTTGGGGATTCTGATGTGCATGAGCTCCAAGCACCTATTAACTCCTGACCTAAAGTACTGTTGTAAGGAGTTGCAGGGCCATTTGTGAAATGAAAGGTGTGAACCCAAAGAGACGCCAAACACTGTGGGTATAAGAAACTAACAACAGGGCCACCCAACTGTGCTTGGGTCCCCCAAAAATTTTAAAGTTGTTCACCACACATTCTACAATCTTCAAGGATTCTGGGTGTTCGTTTTCTTCAAAAAAATTTGACTATTCTACCCTGGCCCACTAGAGCTACGTTTTCTCCCAAACCCCTATGTTTAACCATCATGCTTTGGACTGTTTTGGTTTGTCCAGATTTGCAAAAGAGACAGAAAAACATGAAAAAAAAAAAATAAGACAAAAGAAGCAATGACAGTGTGGCTCAAACCTGTCCCCGTTGGATTGCAACCTCGGACCCACAGGCCTACCAACTGCCTCCTTTCCCCCCAAACTATTTTATGTTTTGTGCCCCATGGGCCCTATGCCCCTGTTTGCCTTACTTTCACGATTGAATAAAAAAATCCCGAAACGGTTTAGGGCCCGCTGGAATCAGAGCGGGACCCTCGACTGTCTGCTCAGAAACTTGAAATACTCGCCTACTCAGAAGCTTGAAACGCCACCTTAGACTTGAAATGCCCGCCACCTTAGACCTAAAACACCCGCCTGCTACTGAAAAAATGGAAGAGAGTTTTCGCCTGTCGTTCAGAAATATCTTATACTTTATGTTTTTTATATAGAAATATCTTGTACCTCATGTTTTTTATATAGAGAAATCTTGTACTATATGTTTTTACATAGAAATATCTTGTATTTTATGTTTGTTCTGAACTTTTTTTTTAAAATTGTTGTATATCTTTTAAGAATTAATTTTAGTCACTTATTTCAATCTATTAATAATGTTGAATAAAACAGTCATACTTCATTATAAAATATCTTCTAGAGGAGAGGGGCTATTAGTCAATGGGTTGACTTTGTGGGCATGTAGCGATTGATTAACAAGGGTTGGAGGTGTGATTCATCATACAACTTGCTACATCAGCACATCTCCTGAGAAGTGTCCAAAATTTTACTTTTAAAAGATTTGACTGAAACTTAAGCATGGCACCCCTAGTAGTTGAACAAAAAAATATTCTTTGTTGCTTGTAGAATATCATATGCAACCTAAATGGACCAAATACGTATTGGTAACCATAAATCTTTGTTATCTCTAGTTTTTATATTCAACACAAATGGACCAATAGTTGAACACATAAAAACTATTTGTTGTTATCAAAAACAACACATAATTATTTAAAATACACTAAAACTTTTTGAAAATCTTTCACATTAAATGAAAAATTATATTGTATTTATTCTTCTTGCCTTTTATATTTGTGATAGGACAAACTACTAATATGAAATGTTGCAATGCTTATACATTGCTATCCCAATAGTTGATTACAAAAAAAGAACAATATTTTTTCACTATGATAAGAATACTTATTTATATGAGTCGTATTTTATTAAATGAGCATTTAATTTTATAATTGACACACTTATAGTGGATGGTTATGATATTTTATTTGAAAGAAAAAAGTATTTATTTCACTTATTATGAATGTATTTATGTTTTTTAGTTCCTGCCAGGGAGGCTTCTTTGTTAACTAGTGATTAAATGTTTTGCTTGTAGTGAATCAAAATTCATTATTTTCTTTTTCATACATTATATTTTAATTTTTTTAAAGCTAAATGCACGATTTTTAACGTTTTAAATTCTGATAATTATTTCTCTTCAATTTTATTGGCTAAAAATTTTGGACCGATAAAGAGGGATTTTCAGGAATACTAACCATAAACTTTTTTATCGTAGTTTTTTAGGGCATTTTTACCCCAAAAAACCATAATAAACAAGAGTTATAGAGCAACGAAGTTCCTGCCAAAAAGTTCTAGAATAGTTTTGTTTTAATTTGTTGTGTTTGCTAAGTTTTAGCAACAATGTTTATAAAACAAATAAATAGCGGGTACATAAAAAGCAAGTTTTCGTCTAGTAATAAATAGTTGGCATTTATCACAGTATTTCTGGATTACATCAACATGTAATATATGTGTGATAAAAATTGAAAGTATAAATGAAATTCAATCATTTGGCAAACTAAAAATTGCTCAAACCAATTCACAACCTAGATGCAAAACCAATAGATGGCTAACAGTTAACAAAGAATGGGAGGAAAATGTCATCAGTAAAATTAAGCTTCCCCATGGAAAAATGGCTAAGCGCGGGAGAGATCCAGGGCCAAGTAACTTACAAGAAAATTGAGTTAGAGATCCTAAGAGGCGGGATACAGGGACGAATCATGTGCAAGTACATCAGGGAAGGGATCCTAGTAGGTGGTTGTTTAACCGGAGGAGTGGTGGGAGACCTCAAAACCCTAGATGGAGGGCACCGCAACAAGCATGGAAGGCTCCGACAAATGACGGTCATGAGTTGCCCAGGTCAGGTACTGATATTCTAACACCCATGGACAAAGAGGCAAGGAATAGGTGGGGGTATGCTTGAATGAGGCTAAACGGCCTTGTAGATATGAAAGCATTGGAAAAGAAATTTTGGAGATAAAAAAAGTCAGAGCCTCAATCTTCAAATTAGGTATACCCTAAAATAATTAATACAACTGTCGTTTCTTTGTTGGTGGATGGTAAGGCCTAGAATGAGTCAGACAAGTATTATAAAGAAAGAGCTTTTTTAATGAAATGGAGTGGGCCATGGCCAGCTTTTAAAAGAGTTAGAAACTGGTGTGACTCCTAGTGGGGAAAGTCCACAATGCTCAAAACCCTACCAAATGGCTTTTATTTGGTCATTTTCCCAACAACAAGAGATAAGGAATGGATTTTTAGTAGTGGGCCCTTCTTAACGGGGGGAAAAGGTTTTTATCTAAAAGACTGGACCCCAAACTTCAACCCTAAAATGGAACCCATTACAAAAGTACCGATATGGATATGTTTGTATAATCTCTTGCATGAGTATTGGGACGAGGAAACCCTAAGAGCAATAGGTAATAAGTTGGGAACCTTTGTGAAAGCAGATGAGGCAATTTTGAATAAAGACTTTAGCATGTACGCAAGGATATGTATTTTGTGGCAAGCAGCACACCCTCTTCCTAGGATGGTGGAACTAAAATTTGGGGAAGGAACCTGGAGACAAATATTAGAGGTGGAAGAAAAGGTTGAAATGTGTTCTCTTTGCAAAGGGGTTGGGCATCTTGTAGGAGAGTGCTCTCAACGAGAAATGGGTAAAGGTTCAAGTTTAAATGATGTGAATGACCTACTGTTCCTAAGAGAAGCTCAGTTTCAGGGTGAGAATGAAGATTTTTTGAATGCAATGGTAAACAGTCGGGTTTCTTTTATTGAGGATTCATAATCATAGGTCTTTGGAGGAACTCTGTAACATATGGGACCTCAAAAATGGGTATTCAAACTCTGTTGTCAAGGAATTTCAGAATGAGATCCTGACTAATGCTTTACCAAAGGATGTGACTTTTCTTAAAGTGACTACACCTGACAAAGACAAAGACAAAGACAAAGATGAGGTGAGGAACTCTGAGGTCTCACAAGAATTTAGGGATGTAGATTCCAGGAGGAAGATCTCAGCCTTTATCATTGGTGAGGCGGCTCAAGCTTCAGTAGTGGTTCAGAATTTGGTAGTAAAAGACATAGTCCCTCCAGCTCCTGAACACGCGTTACAACAGGGACGTATGATAGACCAGGCCCTAAAAACTCCAGATGCTTCTAAGAAGAACAAATATTTTGTCTTGATGGAAGACAGAGGCCTGAGCCTAGACTCGACTCCAAATGGTTCTCTTCTTCAAAGCTCTACAATCCCGGAAAGTATTGGGGTTCAAGAGGAAGACAAAGGTGATATGGAGGATCCAATTTTCAAAGATATAGAAATATCCCCAATACACAACTTGGAAAACTCTTTTGAAGAAGCAGAGGATGAAGAAAGTTTGTATGATGAATCTAAGCCAGAACCTTGCAATGGTGAAGTGGGTGATGGTGGTGATTTGTTGGGGTTAAACTCAGAGCTGGGAATTGTGGCAAAGAGATCATTGGCCCAATCGTCGGCAAAGCAAGTGAAAGTGAAAGTGAAAGTGGGGAAAAAAGAAGAAGAGAGGCCCAAAAATGGCTAGTGAAAAACTTGAATTGGCTGGAAGTGCTTCTGGCCAAAGAAAATTGAGATCAGGAAAAGGCTATGCCTTTTTTCGGGAGCCATGAAGGTCCTATCATGGAATGTCAAGGGTTGTAATGCCCCTGACAAAGTTCATTTGATCAAGAGGTGTCTTGATCAAACGAAGCCAGATCTAGTTTTGCTACAAGAATTAAAATTGAGCAGTGAGGACTTTGCAGTTTTTCAAAGGTGTTTTGGGTTGTGGAAGGGCTTTTGTGTGCCTGCAAAAGGTGCATCAAGAGGAATTGGCATTTTTGCAAGAGAAGTTGTTATTTTAGCTTAGGAGGTTAACTCAAATAAATCTTGGCAATGGATTAGAGTCTTTTCTAAGCAACTAGTCTTGAATTTGAACATCATTAATGTATATTGTCTGAATAGCACTACGGATTTGAAAAGAGTCTAGAGGGAGATTTTTGTTGTCCTTCAAAGTCATGGAGATTTTTTGTTCCTTCTGGGTGGAGACTTCAATGCTATTCTTCACCCATTGGAAAAGAATGGTGGCGTTGGGTGGGCCTCTCAGAAGCAAAAAGACTTTAGCAATTTTGTAACTGAGAATGGAATCCTGGATATTTAGTTTAAGGCTGGTAATTTTACTTGGAAAAATTGGACGAGTGGGTTCCTGAACATAGCAGAGAAGCTTGACAGATTTTTCATGGCAGGAAATTGGGACAGTGTTCAATGGACAGTGTAGGTAGAGATCCTTCCTAATACCAGCTCTGATCATTACCCTATTAGTGTTCAACTACAAGAAGATTTGATTCGGGATAGATGTCCCTTTAAATTTGAGAAGATGTGGTTGAGAGCGGATGGCTTCTTGGACTTAGTGGCTGGTTGGTGGTTGAATGCTCTAATAAGGGAAGTTAACTGTTGTCAAATAAAATTTGCACCCTTGCCAAGCTATCAACTGTAGCAACCTATTGACACATGGGAACACTTCGAGGTTGTGGGTGACCTGGGAATGAAGTGGACCTCCAGATTACGAGCTGGTTCCCCTTAAGATATCTTGAGAAAACTAAAGAATGATAAGGAAAAGAGTAAGAAAGATATACTTGAATTTAAAACCTACCACTAATAGGTGATACACCAAAGATAAAAATATGACAATACTGCAGAAAACTCACAGAAAATCTCAATAGAGCTAAACAATCTCACAATACAGAGATTTATGTTTATAAAAACGAGTCTATGTAAGGTTCTAACTATTTTAATGCTTAACACAAGGAAAACAAAGATGTTTTCACAGATATAAACGCAATAGAAAGAGATCACTAACATAAACCAGCTTTATGACATAATATTCTTTGCATCTAGTACTGAAGGAATCTAATAAAATAAAAGATCACACATAGTTTTATCATGCAACTCACAACCAGTCACTAAAACAATAAAGAAAATCTATGGAGGAAATGACTTTCTATTGAGAAAATAAGGAGTCTCTGTGTTACAGATCTGTAGTATTTATGAAAATGAGTTACAAAAGCTGAATAATGCTCTTTCAGCAATCTCCTAACCAAGAACCGCTTTACAAAGAGGCAAAAATGCCATATATACCAAAGAGTGTTGGCCCCTGCCCTAGGGTTTTTACAAAAATGAATCAGCGTCTAGACATGTCGACCCTAGAAGCATTTTTGGAATGAAGTTAATGAGGTATTAAATGTGCATGCCCTGCTTATGTCGATGAAGGCTCGCTCCTAGGCATGGACTTCAGATCTTTTACAACGATTGCATTAACTCACAGCCCTCGTGTCCACCCTCGAGAGCTTCATCAAAGCCACTTTGAATGCTCTGCGGCATGGTCATTAATGTCAACCCACTTTTGCCAGCTGACGTCCCAGCCGTTATTGTGACTCATGGTTTATTCTTCTTCAGCTTTCTTCTTGCTCTAGATCTTTCATCAAGTTGACCCCCTTCGAGAAGCAACATCAGATTTACCCTGTTAGGTTTAAACGCCATTACTTCACCGAGCCGATCCATGTCGCGCACATTATGTCGATCATTCTTTACAAGGGGAGTCAATCAGTCAAACTACCCATGACCATCTTTAGCTCCTTCTGATTGGTTGAACTCGCGCCACGTAGATTCCTAGACGATCAAAAGATCACTTTTTCAAAATCGCATGTCAGTGAGACACTAATCGTGTCTCCCTGATGCGATTAGACCTCGCAACAGCATTCGGCAGGACATACGATGGTCGGCAAGACCTCATAGCGAGCGGCCAGAGTTATATCGATATAAAAAATGTTGCCCAAACTATCACTGTCAGCCAGAGGTCTCACCGAAGACTATAACAGATCCATTGCTATCGGCAAGACACCACCAGGTTGGTGGGACTTCATAGCAAAATCTTTAATGTTTCTCGAGCTTGAACCCTTCGGTGGAGTCAGAGTCGAGATGAGAACCGAACAGGGACTGGAGCTAGAATGAGGGAAAAACCAAAGAGTCGGCGGAACTGAGACTGAAACCAAATCCAAACTTGAAACTTTCCCTAAGTTTAAAGTTCGAATTTCGTTTCGATCCTGCCCCTGGCAACATGCAAGGCACAAAGGAAGAAAAGAAAAAACACAAGGAAGATCAAAGAGGACGAGACATCCCTCGATCACCGGCCACAAAAAAAATAAAGAAAAGAAGAACGGGCAGAACTGGGACCGGGACTGAAATAGAAACAGGAACTAGAACTTTGGAAAAGTTCTAGTGCTCGCTCGCCTCTACGCCCCGTCCTAAAACAAAGAAAACGCTTAAAAAGAGGTAAAGGGCGTGGGGACGGAAACCACCATCCTGCAAAACATGAAGCAATGTAGTGGAAACAACTTACTCAAAATCCTCACCAAGTTTCCAAGTTTGAATCTCGCCCTAAACCCGCCCAACACCATACACAAAATGACGGTGGCGACAAAAAAGCAAGAAAAAGAAGGGGAGGGACTTGGCGACCAAGAACGCGGCACATTAAAACGCTCAGGAAACAGGACCGGGATGGATCGAACCCTCGAACTTCTGGCAAGTCCTGTCAATTCCGCCCTTGCCCGCCTGCACAAAGAAAAGCAACAACGAAAAACAAACAAAGTGAAAACAAGGTAAAGACATAAGATGAAGACCCTTAATGAAAAATCGAACACTTACATGCTGGGCTCAACCCTTATGAGAACCTCATTGAAACCACGTGCCGAATTAAAAAACATAATTTCCCCCCCACAACTGCACAAGAAGTAAACAAGTTAGAAAATATGTAACCAGGATGCAAATGTTCCTCCAATTGGTCTTCGAGAACACCTGGAAGCATGGATTACCCTGCCTGATTGAGCCTGTAAGTGAAAATTGGGCAACAATTCTGGCGACCTTAGCTAGATGTTTGCCTACTAAACATGGGAACCAGTAGCCTAGTCCTATCCATTGGGCACAGAGTCATTGTTTTGCTCTTCAAATTCTAAAAACCTTGTAACTCAGCTCAAACCACACAAATTGAAAGAAACTACTGCAATTCCATTAAAGATAGAATCTGAAAAATTGGGTGCAATAACCGCACTTATTGAAAATGACAAAACTAAAAATGAAACGTGCCATGGGGCACTTATTGAAAGCAAAAAATTGAGACTACAACTACTCTATCCTACACTACCCAGCGGTGGTAGTGATCAAACATAACCATTTACTAGTTGTGAGAAAAAACTGCCCTTTCTCACCAACCTAGGATGTGCATCCTGCTTGCAAATTGTCCAACAGTGATGAAGGAAAAGTAAATGTTGAGTGCATATATTAAACGCCTCTTCAATCATGAAAACTACCCCCCTTTTTGTGTTAGACAAGAGGTGCATGCAACTATTTTGAATAGTTTGAGCAACTTGCATTGATGCCTTTTGATGCTCAATCTTGTGCTCCCAAGTAGGTAATTCAAATGGCAACCCCTCTTGAGTGTCTGCTAAGTATGTCAGGTTTCTGATAGGACATCCCCTTGTTATGACACCCAACTTGTTACTTTCAGCCCCTTGTTGAACTCTAAAGACTTCATCTTTTCCTTGAAAAGACACTGATTGGAGGTAATATACAAGTTGTTTATTGGCTGCTACAGTTTTATTTTCTTGAAAGATTTTTCTATTATTGTTTATAGGAGGATTAGTTGTTCTTTCTTTCAGCTCTGCAATGAAAAAGGAGTCATGCTTCCTTGCATCTTGTATAGTAGTTTCTAAAAAGAAACCATTAATGTTTTTGATGGTTGGATCTTCTTGACTAAGGAGCTGATATCCCCATTGGATAACTGAAAACAAATCTTCAAATTGTTGTTCCTTATGCTTTTTGTCCATGACAAAATATAACTCCTTCTCAACAAAGTGGGGCAGCTCATCAAATAAGTTCATAGGCTGCAAAGCATTACCTTCTCCAACTTTTTCAATAGTCTCATTGACTTGAATGGGTTGATCACATGCTTCCCTTTCATATGATACTAGCTCATCATCTATGTTAGAACAAAAAGCTTCTATGATATCATCTAACTCATAATATTGCATTAAATCTAGATGAGTTTTATCATTTAGTTGCTCCATACCAAGCATAGATGCTATCATGCATGTGAGATCTTCATCTTCATCAACAAATTGAGGAAGTTCATTGAACAAGTCAACAATATTCTCTGGTTGTCCCAAATCAACCGGTAAATTAGGAACCTGTATGCCCTCTTGAAGAAGAGTATCCGATTCAATTTTAGGCTTTTCTTCCAAGTCTAATGCTCCATTGTCTTGTTGACTGTCATCAATCGAGAACTGCCCAAATTGTTTGATGTCTTCTAGTTGTTCTGAAACTGCAACCTCACAAGTGCCTTCCATTTGAGGAAGATCTTTAGTCAGTTTTGAGCTTTGAGAAGAAGCAATCTTCTTGAAGCTTGGAACTAAAAACACGTGCTCCTCCAACTTAGAAATTTCATCGTAGTTGTCCATGCTAGATTCAACCTGTCTGAAACTTAGGCTTCCATGCTATATTCAACCTGTGCTCCTCCAACTTAGAAATTATTTGATGTCTTCTAGTTGTTCTGAAACTGCAACCTCACAAGTGCCTTCCATTTGAGGAAGATCTTTAGTCAGTTTTGAGCTTTGAGAAGAAGCAATCTTCTTGAAGCTTGGAACTAAAAACACGTGCTCCTCCAACTTAGAAATTTCATTGTAGTTGTCCATGCTAGATTCAACCTGTCTGTCCAAATCAACCAGTAAATTAGGAACCTGCATGCCCTCTTGAAGAAAAGTATCTGATTCAATTTTAGGCTTTTCTTCCAAGTCTAATGCTCCATTGTCTTGTTGACTGTCATCAATCGAGAACTGCCCAAATTGTTTGATGTCTTCTAGTTGTTTTAAAACTGCAACCTCACAAGTGCCTTCCATTTGAGGAAGATCTTTAGTCAGTTTTGAGCTTTGAGAAGAAGCAATCTTCTCGAAGCTTGGAACTAAAAACACATGCTCCTCCAACTTAGAAATTTCATCGTAGTTGTCCATGCTAGATTCAACCTGTCTGAAACTTGGAATTTTGTACTTTGAGGCCCACTCCTTCACAGGTAGTTGGGGTTCTATCCTATGAGCTTGTGCAAGCAAGTGTTTCATCTGCTCATCCTTAGCTGCAACTTGTCTAACCAACAATTCCTTCTCATATATCTACGCTTCCAACTCCTGCTGACGAATGTGAGCTTGAAAGGCAAGCTCCTCTTGCTGCATATTATATTCATTTTCCCTTTCTATGTCTAACATCCGCCTTTGAAACTGTAGCAACATCTCCTTGACGCTACCCAACTCGGTATCCGCATTGTTAGAATTTTGGGACTAACTCAGGAGGCTACAAGGCTGGCTCAAAGTGGAATTAATATGTTGCGAGGGGAATTGAGCAAGGGTGGGAGAGTGGCAAACTTGTGGGGAATATTGATAATCTCTTGTAGCAAAGATACTTTGACTAAAAACAACTGCATACTCATTTTGATATGGCTGATAATTGGGTATATGAGCAGAATTTTCATGAAATGAGGGATGATTATCAATTTCATGACAAGCTGGATGATAGAACATGTCTTCATAAAATGTAGACATTTTGGAGCATTCATAGAAGCTGGAAATACATTAAAATTTCTTGTAAAACAAGAAAACTAGATCTTATTTTCTAGAAATAAGAACATACTAGCACTTAATCTGCTTGAAACCAGTTGTTATTCTCCCAGAGTCACCGGGTATGTAAAGAAAATGCTTCCAAAAGGCTGAAACTACTGCTGCACACACCAAACAACAACAATAAAATGCATAAACATGAACTGAGAAGCAGTTCATGGTCCCACTAGGTGTGCCAAAAACTGTTGTCAAATAAAGTTTGCACCCTTGCTAAGCTATCAACTGTAGCAACCTATTAACACATGGGAACATTTTGAGGTTGTGGGTGACCTGGGAATGAAGTGGACCTCCAGATTATAGGCTGGTTCCCCTTAAGATATCTTGAGAAAACTAAAGAATGATAAGGAAAAGAGTAAGAAGGATATAATTGAATTTAAAACCTATCACTAACAGGTGATACACCAAAGATAAAAATATGACAATACTGCAGAAAACTCATAGAAAATCTCAATAGAGCTAAACAATCTCACAATACAGAGATTTATGTTTATAAAAATGAGTCTATGTAAGGTTCTGATTGTTCTAATGCTTAACACAAGGAAAACAAAGATGTTTTCACAAATATAAACGCAATAGAAAGAGATCACTAACATAAAACAACTTTATGACATAATATTCTTTGCATCCAGTACTGAAGGAATCTACTAAAATAAAGGATCACACATAATTTTATCATGCAACTCACAACCAGTCACTAAAACAACAAATAAAACTGGAGGGAAATGACTTTCATTACACAAGTCCAATGCCGACTTTCGAACTGGCATGAAAGCGCCGCAGGAGGTCGCAGGCTGTCTTCGCTTGAGGTTTTCAGTTTTGAGCGTCGTCTGGGTTGCCTTTGTTGATGGCGGTCGAAGGGCATGCCCTGCTACAGCCCATGGCGTCGCCCATACCAGATTCTTTGCGCGAGCCATCGCTAACCGTTCAATTTGTTCTCATCGGTGTCCGCTTGACAGCTTCAGAGATGAAAGGGATGACGGAGTAATTTCTGATTGCCCGAGCATAGGATGGATTTAGGAAAAAAAGCGGAAAGCGAGTTTGATTTTAAAGAATCCCTTTAGTAAGATCACCACCATATTTAAATCACCATTGCCGCCCGTTTAACCATGTCAAGCATTATCTCTCGCTGGATCATTCTTTACAAGGGGATTCAATCAGTCAAATTACCCATGACCATCTTTAGCTCCTTCTGATTGGTTGAACTCGTGCCACGTAGATTCCCAGATAGTCAAAAGATCACTTTTTTAGAATCGCATGTTAGTGAGACACTAATCGTGTCTCCCCGATGCGATTAGACCTTGTTGCAGCATTCGGTAGGACATACGATAGTCGACAAGACCTCATAGCAAGCGGCCAGAGTTATATCGATATAAAAAATGTTGTCGAGACTATCTCTATCGGCCAGAAGTCTCACCGAAGCCTATAAAAGATCCATCGCTATCAACAAGACACCACCAAGTCAGCGGGACTTCATAGCAAACTCTTCAATGTTTCCCGAGCTTGAACCCTTCGGCGGAGTCAGAGTCAGGATGAGAACCGAACAGGGACTGGAGCTGGAACGAGGGAAAAACCAAAGAGTCGGCGGAACCAGAACCGGAACCAAATTTGGACCTAAAACTTTCCCTAAGTTTCAATTTTGGATTTCGTTCCAATCCCACCCCCAACAACATACAAGGGACAAAGGAAGAAAAGAAAAAACACAAGGAAGATCAAAGAGGAGGAGACATCCCTCGATCACCGGCCACAAAAAAACAAAGAAAAGAAGAATGGGCGGAACCGGGACTGGGACCGAAACAGAAACAAGAACTTGAACTTTGGAAAAGTTCCAATGCTCAGTTTCGGTTCGCGTCTCAGGTCTACCAAAACAAAGAAAATTCCTAAACAAAAGAAAGCAAGGCGTGATTGGAACCAAAACTAATCTCGGGCAAAACACAACGGGGGTGGGGGCAGAAACAAATCCGACACTGAAACTTTCATCAAGTTTCAGGTTCAGAATCCGTCCTGAACCCACCTCCAACACCATACAAAGAAGACAAAAAAGGGAAAAAAAAGAAAGAAAAAGAAGGGGAGGAAACACCTCATGACCGAAGAACAAAAACAAAGGCAAGACAAACAAACAAGCCTAAAATAACCGAGACCAGGACGGGAACGAAACCTAGAACTTCAAAAAAGTTCCAAAGTTCAGTTCGGTTTCGGTTCCGCCCCCGACAGAACAAAAGAAAAAGGGCACAAAGAAAACAAAATGGAAAAGGGGGAAAACAAGGTAAAGACATAAGATGAAGACCCTCAATGAAAAACTGAACACTTGCACGCTGGGCTCAACCCTTATAGGAGCCTCATTGAAACGACGTGCCAAATTAAAAAACATAATTTCCCCCCCACAGCTGCACAAGAAGCAAACAAGTTAGAAAATATGTAACCCAGATGCAAATGTTCCTCCAGTTGGTCTTCAAGAAAACTTGGAAGCATGGATTACCCTACCTGATTGAGCCCATAGGTGAAAATCGGGCAACAGTAACAAAGCTCTTGTTTTTTCTAAAAATCTTCAATTTTCCAAAGAACAACTGAAACAATGGAACCAAGAAGTGCTTAAGAGTATTTTCTCAGAGAAGTTTATTTTGGAATGGGAGCTGGAAGACCTGCATTCGAAAGTAATAGAAGTAGGGATGGTGGAGGAGGATTTTAGAAGAGAGAAAGCTCTAAACAAGCAATATGCTAAAATTTTGGCAAGGGAAGAAATCTTTTGGAAACAAAAATCAAGGGAGGCCTTGTTCAAGGAGGGTTATCGAAACACAAAGCTTTTCCATAACTCAACTAAAGCAAGGAGATCAATGAACAAAATTCTTTCGATTCAAGATAGCCAAGGGAACTTGTAAACTGATAAAGAGGAGATTTGTAGAGAAGTTATCCATTTTTTCTTAGAGGCTTTTAAGGCTCCGCAACAAGAGCTAACCTCTGGGGAGGACATTTTGGATGTTATCCCTAGTTGTGTCTTGGTTTTACAGAAAAATGCTTTGATCAGAGTAGTGACTATGGGGGAAGTTAAAATAGTGTTGTTTGGTTTGGATGGAGATAAGGCCCTGGGGCCTGATGGGTTCCCTGCTTTATTTTACCAGAAATGTTGGAACTTTTTAGCTAAAGATATTTGGGAAGTGGTGGAGGAATTGAGGAGAGGGAAGTTTGTGCTAAAGTATTTTAATAATACCTTCATAGCCTTGATTCCTAAGAAAGAGGAAACATTTACCTTCAGTGATTTTCACCCCATCTCCTTGTGTAATACTATTTACAAGGTTATTTCAAAGGTCATGGCGAACAATTTAGAGGAAGTCCTTGATTCAGTTATCTCTCTGGAATGGAGTGGCTTCTCTCCTAATCGGTCCATCTATGAAGGTATTATAGTGGCTTATGAAGTTATTCATTCTATTTCATTCTATTAGAAGTAATCACTTAGAGAAAATGTTGATTAAGCTTGATATTAGGAAAGCCTATGATGAAGTGAATAGGGATTTTCTATTGAAAGTTCTTCTGAATTTTGGTTTTTGTGAGGACTGGGTTAATTGGGTTGGAAGTTGTATTCAATTACAAGGTTGTCAATTTTGGTGAATGGAATCCCTCAAGGGTTCTTTGAAACTAAAAAAGGATTAAGACAGGGGGACCCAATCTCTCCATTCTTGTTTATTATCATGGCGGAGGCTCTGGGTAGATTGATCTCGAAGAAGAGAAGTGAGGGATTATGGAAAGGGATCAAGGTGGTGGAGGGTGTGGAATCAGTTTCACATCTTCAATTTCCAGATGATACTTTTCTAATGGGGGAGGCTTCACTCAGAGAGGCTAGAGTGATTAAAAGCAGCTTGGATAAATATAGTGTAATAGCATAAATCTGAAATCTTCTTCTTCAATACTAAAGAGCAAAAGCAGAGAGAAATATGCTCCACTCTAGATATGAAGGCGGGTACACTCCAGGGAAGATATCTAGGTATTCCCCTCTTTGGAGGGGCTAGAAAAATGACAATTTGGAAATATTTAGTTGACTGTTGTTTGAAGCGTATGGAGGGGTGGAAAAGCAGGTGGCTAACTTCAGTTGGCATAATTCTGATGTTGAAATCGGTAATCTCAGCCATTCCAATTTTTTCAATGATGGGTTTAAGGATTCCAAAGAAGGTTGTAAATGTAATAGGGCAAAGAATGCAGATTTTTTTTTGGAATGGCTCTCAAGATCAAGATAAGATTCCCCTTCTAACATGGGATGAGATTTGTAAGTCAAAAGGGGTAGGAGGTGCTGGTTTGAGAGATTGGAACCTCATGAATGAGGCACTTGGAGCAAAGTTGGTATGAAAATTATATTCACATCCATCACAATTGTGGGTATGAATCCTAAGAGAGAAGTATTTGGACACAATGGATGATAACATGATGTTTACATTGTGAAATCCTCCAGTAGGATTGGCAATTTGGAACTTTATTATCTCTTGTAGGCAAGCTGTTGTTGAGCACATAACGTGGCAGATTGGGGATGGCCAAAGAGTGAAGTTATCGGAAGATTCATGGGTGGGCTACCCAGCTCTGTAGGAAAGTGATGGTCTTGTGGAAATCGAAGGCTGGTTTAAGCAGCATTGGGGTGAAAAGGTAAGCAATTATATGGAATTCAGAAATGATGTTCTTGGTGGTGAATGGCGATGGAGGTCTCTACAAAATGTAGCTATGTTTGAGAGACAGAGAAGTCTCTTGCAAGATATTTTTTATTCTCGAAAAGTGTTGAGAATGAATTGTGAAGATAAGGTTATTTGGTGTGGTGCTTCCAATGGTAAATATTTGGTGAAACTTGGGTATTTTTTACTTGATGCGAGAATGAGGAATGAAGCTTGGCCGATTGACTTGTTTTGGGGAAAGGAATGTCTACTAAAAGCAGGGACTTTTGCTTGATTAGCAGTCAGAGGGAGAATTTTAACAGGTGAAAGAAGAAATAGGTTGGGTTTCCACGGACCCTCTAGATGTGTTATGTGTGAAAAGGTAGAGGAAACAATAGACCACCTGTTGCTACATTGTGACATGGCAGCTTCTTGTTGGGATATGTTGTTAAAATCTTTGGGGTGGTATGGTCCATTACTTGATAACTTGAGAAGTTTATTTGAAGGTTGGCCAGTAGGTAAAAGTAAATCAACATTTTCCTATGTCTGGAAGGTAAGTCCTTCAATGGTGTTGTGGGAGATTTGGAAAGAGTGAAATAGAAGAATATTTTAGGACAAAATAATCTATGGAAAGGCTCCACTTGCAAATTAACCATGCTTTGGAGGAAGTTGTGGGAGCATCAGCCTCAAATTTTTATAATCCTAAAATCCCCTTTACCCAAGAGGATAAAAAAATTCAACATTATTGGCCCGGTATTCATTTTCGGCTCGTTAAGGGGTCGGGTTGGCCAAAACCAACGCCTCCATCTATGAAAGGTGATAGATGAGAACAACCAACAGATGGGTGTTGGAAGGTCAATTTTGATGGTGCATCAAAGGGGAACTCGAGGCCTTCTGGAGCGGGGTGTATAATTTGGGATTGGAAGGGCAATGTAGTAGCTCTAGGAGCCATGAGGCTGAGAGAGGGAACAAATAATGTAGCAGAGGCATCAACAACATTGCTAGTTGTAAAATTGGCAAGGAAGCTAGGTATCCCGAGAATCCATTTGGAAGGAGATTTGCAAATAATAGTCCAAGCAATTATTAAAAATAATATTGATGCATGACATTTACAAGATTTAGTTAAGAAAGTAATTGAAGAGTTGGTAGGTTTCGAATAATATAAATTAACACATGTAAGGTGCTCGGGAAATGTGGAGGCAGACAACCTGTCAAAGTGGGCGCTCTCTTTAATGGAGATAGAAGTTATTCGCATTGAGTACTTTAGGCATTTAAATGACCAGGATTAGCTGTGAGAAGGGTGGCAAGTTGGAGTACAGTGAAGTATGCAAGAGGTGAGAGTTAAAGACAATGCTTTTATGAGGGTGTTTTGTCAGCGCCGAGCATATGCTCAACATTTATGGCTACAGTCGGCAATGTGGAGTGTTTTAAACACTTCACCACCTTCAATGCATCTTGAAGGAGTTATTATTCTGTCTCTATCTTGTTGGCAGAGCAGAGAAGGTGGCAGGAGTTAGTATACTGGACATGGAAGCCAACTTCACTCTGTCATCGAGCAAGAAGTTGGACACATTCACAGGGAAGGTGACGAGGAAACGTTTGAGAGGTCTATTCCGTTATAAGGCAATTCATGTGGTGCAGGTTGTGGAGTTAGTGTTAAGTGATGGCTTTGAGAAACTAGACTACAAGATGAGGACGAATTTAGACATCTATTCTTTGGTGTTGGCGTGGGGCTTAGACTTAGGCACACCAATGGAGATGGTGAGACAGGTAATATGTACACTGGTATCGAAAGAATGTCTAGGTGGTATGAAGCTTATTCTGGCAAGGGCAATCCCAAGAGTTGGTCTAGTTAAAATAGAAGGGCAGGAAGGTGGTGGACCGAAAATGGTAGAATTAAACCACCTCTTCATTAGGTGGCCAAAAGGGAAGACAAAAGATCGATGGAGAAATGAGGCGGTGCATGGCTGGGAAGCATTGAAGATTTGTGCAGAACTGGCAGAGCTAGAATCAAAAATTGAGGACCTCAAGGAGATAGCTAAAGAGGAGCTTCGAACGGAGATTGGATTGCGCCTGTACATGAAAGTGAAGCCTTTGCAAGAAATAGTTCTATGGGAGCAGGGCAAACCATCGACGAAGAATGTTGGAGCGTATGTTTAGTAATAGAGGTTAAATTTTGTGTTTCTGTGTTTCTTGAATCGTGCTTGCACATGAAAGTGAAGCCTCTGTAGGAAATAGTTCTATGGGAGCAAGGCGAACTGTTAATGAAGAATGTTGGAGCGTAGGTTTAGTAATGGGGGTTAAATTTTGTGTTTCTATGTTTTTTGAATTGCCAGCAATTTCAATGATGAATTTGTAATGGGGTAGGGGAAGAAAATGGTTGTTAATGGGGTAGGGGAAGAAAACAATTTGTTATGGGTTTTGGTTTTGTCTGGTTTTTGAAAATCATGGACTATTTTGCAGATGTTGGTTTACCATCCTATAAATGGTTTTACTGTAGTATGAATGTTTTACTTACTTTTAAATTTCAATAAAATCAAACTTATCACCGATAAAAAAAAAACAAAGAATGGGAGGAGGTTTTATTTTTGTTGTGTACCTTATGAATGTTAGAGACAAAATGGCACCAAACATAATGGAGTGCTCAATATACATATGATCTGAGCTAGATATACTAATAACTTGAGGCTTGAATCTTTACATGCCTTCTTTTAAGAGGGGATATTTATTCTTGTGTACTTTGTCAAAGATTGATTATTTTGCAAGAAAAGACAAACCAAATGGAATAATTTTAAAATCATATACAAACATATAAGCCATGTAATTCAATTCAATTTAAAAAGTATA
>VDFB02354030.1:0-19249 GCA_007258455.2 Sequoia sempervirens
GATGGGACACATGGTAGTTGCCCGTGATATCGCCATCTTGCAGTTTTGGATCATGGGATGGTGGGGAACGGCTAGGATGCGGGTGAACTTAGCTTTTAATCACCACCGTAGATCATCTTTGACTTCACGAGTTGCCCTAATTTCTCCGCTTTTGCTCATTTTTAATGAATTTCCCTAGCCTTGTCAAATATTTCATTTTAAATGTTTTGCCTAAAGCAATGAAACATTTAAAATACATCACTCAAGATTTCCACGGGCCCCATCTTGTACACGCGGAAAAATCTCGCTGCTTCGCGATAGATAAAAAGTGAGCACCTTCCGATTGCGAAATAGCGGGCAAGCCGTTTGATCAAAGGGAAGTTGATCAATGGTCACGCAAACCTCATCCCCCAGAGGGGACATGTGGCACCTGCCTGCGATACTGTAATCCTTCAATTCCTGATCACGGGATGGTGGGCAACCATTGATATCCAAAGGAAAATGATCGACGACAGTGCGAACACCATACTTCTACAAAATATAACCTTTATTAATAGGATAGGGGGGCATTACTAGGCCGACAGGACAATAATGACATAAGTTGTTTTTAAATGACGAAGCACAGGGTCGGTGTAGACTTAGGGAAAAATAAAACCTACGGATGCTGCAAAAATTAAAACTGAAGGGACCAAAGTCTTAGACGAAATGATGGGGCACAAGTTGTTTTAAGACCCTTCAAAAAGGTAACGTCCAAATAGAACCTCAAACAGGGTAGAAAACAAACACTAGGGTTTTACATGGAAATAAGGCTAAAACCCAAACCCTCAGAAATTTTCCAACACCATGAAAGACCAGCGACACCAGGCAGGGAAAAAATAGAACGCACAGAGCAAATTTTGCATTAATGAAAGATCATATAGCTTGCATTTTTGCATCTAATTTCATTGAAAATAATTCAAAATATGCATTTTTATCTTAGATATAGATCATAATATATAGAAAGCACAAAAATCAACTAATTTTTTTTGAAAATTTTGAAAAAAATACCTACTAGGACTCATTCGCCAGCTTGGGTGAATTAGTCCCAATGCAAATTCTAAACTACATTTTATAGAGTTAAATTCCCTGTTTTTAAGTTTATGTTTGCTATTATTGCTTTTATGTTTTAGTTTTCGTACTATCCTTGATGAAACAATGCTTGAACCTATAGATATTTCAAACAATCAAGACCAACCTAAGATAAAAACTTCACCTACATCCTACAAAAGACCAAGAGACAATGAAAACAACCCTGTCACACCTCTTAGAATAAAACAAGTTTACAAAGTCAAAGAGAAAGTGGTCAAACAACCTCCTATAGTTCCTTCTATTCCTCCCCTTAAGAAAGAAATGAAACCTATGGTTGATCAACCCACTCCTACAAAAACACAACTTGAAAACAAAAAAAAAGAAATAGAGGTGCTAGAGAGCATAGGCGTAGATGTCATGCCCTTGCTCGCAAGTTACATGAAGAATTAAATAAAGAAAATCAAAATCCAAACTTGAATGAAGCAATACATGATGCGCCTCCCCCAAAACCGAAACAAAACAATCCAATACAACAACCACAATAAGAATTGAACTCTTCCATGGACATTATCATTCAACCTCCTATTATCATTAACTTGGATGATAATGATGAGGTTGCTAAAATTGACAAAGAGGTGCATAATGAGTTGAATACATTATTTTCCTCTTCCATGAGCTTAGATGAAAAATCTCCTACAAAGAGTGTTGAACCTGGTATTGGTCCTAGTTTGACAATTGCTATTGTCCCTTTGACTAGTTGACCACCTTCGGTAGATGAGGAACATGAAATTGGGATGCAAACAACCTGCTAATAGGCTGACTCGCATGTGCCTTACTAGTATTTTGCATTATTTCATTCATTTTATTTTTTTTGATTGCATGTGCGTGATGTGATCCCTGTGACGTTTTGTTTGATGTTCTCTCTCTCTTTGTGACATTCCTCTATTTGTATCTTCATTATTCTCTATGTCATAAATATTTTACCTTTTTTCTTTTTACCTTTTTCATTTGTCTTGTTTTCCTTTTGGGGATGACACAAGGCGTCGAGAAATTCATTTCTCTTCCATATTGACCCAAAAGATTTTCTTTTTTCATTTGTCTTGTGTTTTCCTTTTGGAGATGACACAAGGAATTGAGACACCCATGTCTCGTCCATGTTGACCCAAAATGATTTTTCTTTTCGCTTTTATCTTTTCTTTGTCTTGTATTTTCCTTTTGGGGATGACACAAGGTGTTGAGACATTCATGTTTCTTCCATGTTGACCTGAAAAGTTTTTCTTTGTTTTTGCTCTCTTTGTGTCATTCTTCCAGTTTTATGTGTATTTGGGGAATGATGATAGTTCCAAGCTCTCTCTAAAAACATTGCAGCAAGAACATACTGACCCCAAATCCATAGATCCCTCATGTGTTTGGTGTTTTCATTTTGGGGGAAACCCCTCTCTTTTATTTTTCTTTTACATGGTGTGGATTTACTTGGAAACATATGAATTGGCATAAGGCTTTCCAAGTTGGCTCTCATGTCTTCTTCTTTGTTTGCATTTATCATTTGCTACTTTAAGGTAATTGCTCACAGCATGGTGTTTAGCAATTTCTTTAAAGTGGGGGCATACATTGGCATTCTTTTGCATTTTTCTTTTTCATGGTTCATGGTGTAGTTTTCTTATTTTATACGATGTGTTTTTTATTTGTGGATGACATTGGGTGTGATGTCCCTCAAGAGAGTTATCTCTGTTAGCATATTACATTCCTCTTGGCGGCTTGATGTGACAAACTGCATCCCCTAAGTTGTGAATCTTCTATTCTTTGATTGGTCCTCTCTTGGAGACATTAGACACAATGTTCCCTAAGTTAAAACCTCACATGAACTAAGCAAGACTCCTTTGAACATTCCTCATTTTACATTTTGCATTTGTAGTTATATGGCCACCTTGCGTAACACAACTTGCATGCCTGTGGAGCCATCTTGTTTGTTCATGAGCTCCAAGAATACAAAGTTTTTCTTGTCTCATGAAGCTTGAAAGCCAAATTTTTGTGGCACCTTATTATAGTTATTAGGGTGTATAACTTTGGTATGGTTTGAGCAGGAAGCCCGACTGAGGCATGAATTTCCCCATAGCCACTTTTTTGTGTGTGTGAGTGTATACTAGCCATGAGTGTATGTGTCTCACCTTCTAGGACTTCTCACCTAGCAAGCAACTAGGAGTTTCGTTGCATCAGAGTGAGTATGCACTTTTTGGACAAACAACCTAGATCTGATCCACATCGTGAGGGACAAATGGTTGAAGCTTGATCCAAATATTTAATATTTTTACCTTTTATCTTTTTCATCTTTGATAGTGCATGCTTGTGCTTTGTTATTACTCTTTATATCACTCTCATGTGTGTTCTTTTGTGCCTATGTGGTTTGTCATGGGATCCCAATCCTGGGGGCCTGATCACCCCTCTTGATCCTTGTCATCCCATCTTAATGGAATTGACACACTTGGACCCCTCTTGATGTGTGTTTGTCTACTTTAGTGTGAGTTTGAAGCAAGTTCATCCTCTCACTAAAGTGGGGGCTAAATGTAGTGTCGAAAAATGTCATCGGGGAAATTTTCACACTTGTTTGGGCCCTCCTTGCTAAATTGAGCTTTATGTTGCCCCGATTTAGTGTTGTAATGTGGTTGGAACATTCACATTAGGTCTTGGGCCCTTGTGAACTAATGGATTTAAATGGTACCTTGCTAAAGTGTTGTGAAGTGTTGTAACACACTTTCACACTTTTCTAAGGTCTTATCAAATAATTAAACCTAATAAACATCTTTTTAATCAAAATAAATCTTAATATTGCATTATTTTGAAGTGTGGTAAAGTGTTATAACACACTTTCACACTTTTCTAGGCTTGTCATTAATAATTGGGCTTTCTTATGCTTTAATTGGCCCTATTTTGCATCCACATGTCTCATTTATTTCATCTTTTTGAGGATAATCCCTAGACCAAACATTAACCAATCATAATTTAGGTGTTTCAGGTTTGAATGGCCCATGTTTAGTGATTTGGAACTCATTCGCCACCTTGGGCGAATAGGTCCCACCTAGATTTTTTGGTCCTAAACCTGGTTTCACACATTTCTAGGCATTTTTAAATTTTGTCCCAAAAATTAAACCTGATGGGACTCATTCACCACCTTGGACGAATGAGTCCCATGTGGCCCAAAATCAAAATTAATACAATTTTTTGACAGGATTTTATTCTCCTAGATCTGATGTTAGCTTGTAGTGTTATAATTTTGGGAATTCTTGCATAATTAAGTATAAATAAAAGGTTCTTTCACTCATTTTCACCCCAAACATTCAAGTATTCATCCTTATAGCAAAGTTGAGTTTACAAGTGTTTTCAAGAGCATTCAAGAGCATTCAAGGGTAGATTATCAAGCATTTTAGAGTAGCATTCAAGTATCAATCATCATGTCAAGGATTTCATACAACATGTTTATTTTGGAACTAACAATTGTGATGTAGGGTTTTTATGATTCAAGCAAGCATTGCATTCAAGATCAACATCATTTAAGAAAAAATCAAGAGCTATATCCATTGCAACCATCTCAAGCATATTTGCAACACTTTATTTCAAGGGTTTAGTGGGTTGCAACATTTGTTCATTCATCATTCTCCCTTTTTATTTGATTTCATTTCAAAGATTGATTTCCAAAATAGGAATTGACCAAGGAAAACCCCTATCCACTAACCCAACATTTTTCCCTCTCCTTTATGGGATTTGTAGGTCTAGGTTGGAAATTTCCTAAGGAGCAAGATTGGAGAAAAGTTGTCAAAGTTGTCATCAAGTCTCAGAGAACATTTGTGATCATCTACAGGTTGGAAATTAGAGATTCAGATCTGGAAATCACTCAGGAAGGACATAGCATAAAAAGAAAAGCAAGATCAAACTTTGAAGCTTCAGAAAAGACCAACTAGACTAATTCACCACTTCTAGTGAATGAGTCCCAATTCCAGTCAAATTTCAGGTTTTTGTAGATTCAGATACCCATTTGGCAGATTCCTGTTCTCGTATAGTTTTCTAGAATTTGGACTGATTCACCCAGCTTGGTGAATGAGTCCCAATAAACATTAAAGTCATAATTTCAAGTGTTCTAGACCTCCATCTAGCCATTTCCAGATTTCTAGGTGCACACCTTCCCTTCTATAGCTTTCTATTTTGTTTCATTTACTTTTCTAGGTCATTTAGTGTTTTTGATTAGATAAGTAGGGAAGGGCCCTGATCCCATAGAACAGATACATACAAAAAAATAGCAGAGAGAGGTGGGAAACAACACCACCTTAAAACCAAAAAATAACATCTGATTTGGCATGCAAGCCCAAATTTAACAAAATAACCAAGGTCCAACCATTATCAATCAAAAACATAAAGTGTTTACTAGCATACTTTAATCTACGAAGACCATTAATAAGATCAACAGTATTCTAGGTGGTATTCCACCATAATCTAAGGTAGATAACATAACAGTACTAGCTATGATAAAAAGCCAAAAAACCCATCAAAAAATAGTAGAGCAACAACATTAGCCATTAGTTGGCTTTCTTTAGCAAGTCCCCATACTCTCCCATGAGAGAAATGTATTTGCGCCAGTTAGGGCCCTCTGTTTCATCCAACAGCTTCAGGGTATCAATTTTCTCTTGTTTCTTCAGTTTCCTAGTTAGCTTGGTTTCACCAGAAGCCGCACCAAGCATTCTTCTTCTCATCAACCTGTTAGTTACTCTCATGAGAGTAGCTAACGCCTTCTCCATATCTTCAAACTGTACCTGCAAGAAAGTTAGTATTCTTTTTAAAAACTCAATACTTAAGTCCTCGACTCTATTCTCCATACCACAAAGCTCAACATCCTGCTCTTTCCCAACCTCAAACTTTTCCTTAGACGACTCCACTTGCTCCTCAACTTCCTCCACTTTTTCCTCCTCTAAACCATCCTCCCCCATCTCATAGGCAATTCATTTAGTTTTACTTTGCATTCAATTAAGGTTTTGCATTTCATCTTGGATGAGTAAAAGAAAACCTACAGTTGCATTTTCCACCACAAAAGTAGAGTATATGGCTACTACACATGCCTCTAAGGAGGCAGTTTGGTTACAAAGAATTGATAAAGGTATTGGTTTTGATTGCAAGACAGTGATGATTGGATGTAACAATCATAGTATCATATGTTTATCCAAAAATCCCATGTATCATGCTTGTACTAAGCATGTTTATGTTTAGTATCACTTTGTACGAGAGATGGTTGAGAATAGTAAGATCTTGATTGAGAAGGTTGACACTTTGGATAATGTTGCAAATTCTCTCACAGAGTTAGTGACCATAGATAATTTCTCTTGGTGCAAGAAAGCCATGGGCCTTGATCACTATACTTGATTATAATTTTTTATTTGTATCTCATGGATGTAATTGCAATGTATAATATTGAGTGGGAGAATGTTAGGATATGTGACATTATAATTACTATCCTAAATTGATTTATGTGTCTTCACATTCTTTGAAAAGTGTCAAAGAAGACATGAGAGGTAAAATATTTATTATTTATTTTCCTATGATAAATTGTAATTGCATTCATAGAGGTGGATCCACTACGATGAAAGTTACAGAGCATCACAACAACATATTCCTTTTGGGCATCCACTTTCTGGGTGGGGACCACCTAGAAATGGATGTTATTTTCATGTTATCCTGGGTTGGGCACCCATTCTAGCATGTTTTGGGTTTGAGCCAATGAAGCCATTAGAGAGTAATGGAGCACTCAGGATTGACCAATTCTCATTGGCTATGGGTTAGGTGCCCATGTGAAGGCCATGTGATAATTTAATAATTTTCACCATGTTTTTGTGTTGTCCACTAAGGGGGGCGTGGGTTTATCTAGATGGTTTTACTTGTTATTTCAGGATACCACAAAGTGGTATTCTCTCCCACAAACTTATATATATATATATATATATATATATATATATATATATATATATATATATTGGAGCATTGAGATGGTGGTTCCATAAGAGTTTGTTTACAGGTTGCCAAATTAATGAAGTGCTGCTAATATTCAAAGAGGATTGTTGTATTGTTGTACTTCATTGAAGATTAATACAAACATTTCATTTCTTTGGGTGTGGATTTTTTTCCTACAAGGGTTTCTCAAAGTATATCTCATGCAACTTGTGATTCTCAACTTTTGTTATTGTTGATTTGCTTTATTTGTTTGAATCATTTATCACATATCATAATATTGGTAATCTTGAATACATAATTTCATATTTGTAAGCACATATTTAAGTTCATATTGCTGTAGGTTTCACCTTCATTTCCAACATGGCCAACATATTTTGACCTAAATAAAACTATTTTTTCTATTTTCTTTTGGGGAAATATGTGTATTATACTAAAGATTGATGAGGACTTTTTTTTTATAATTTTTTTCCAAATATATGTTTTATTTAATTTAATATTGACCCTAATTGCTTTCTTGAGTATCCCTCATGTACAACCAACATAACTTGAACTAAATTAATCATAAAATGATTATTATTTTTCATTGTGTAAATAATGTTATCTAAATTGATGACATATATTTTTTTTAAAGTTAAAAAATTAAAAGATATTAAGAAAATACTAATACCTAGCATTTCAAATTTATTGACCAGTTTCCTCATAAATTAATTAATAAATTATAAAAATTCCAATTACAAAAAATTAAATATTTGAAGATAGACATCATCATCTATAATGGGTTTTAATTTTTGCAATTTTTTTTTAAAAGAACTTGTCAACCATATTGCTAAAGTCCACTTTTCTCTTATTGTTTTCATGGCATTATACTTGCTTGTCCAAGGATAAGGGATGGGTTTTCAAGCCTAAAATCAAATCAAATCCATGGGTTTCTATATAGGAGTGAATTTTCACCCTTTAAGCAAATTACCCTTTCACACACCCTCACCTTGGAAAATCAAATTCGAGGGAAAAATTCCACATCACCCACCTGCCTTCCTTCCACTTGGCATTCATCCCTTGTGTCAGAAAGAGAATATTTTTTGGGGATGAACACACGGTGTGCGGATGTCTATGCACCGCACTGCCATCCTTGACAGATTCTTGCGTCTGAAGTTGGCAGAGGTGTCACACACCCGATTGGGGTCGAATTATAACATCCCTCTTCAACCAACTAACCCAAAAATGCCTTATTCCTTCTCATCCCACCTTCAAAACCATTCATTCTCACTTCATTTCTCCCTCTAGACATTCACATTCAATCTCTAGCAATATTCTATAGCTTCTTCACATTCTCAGGCATTCTAGCACTACATTTTTGAGTATTGCAGCAACTTTGAAGCTCCGTCAACTCCACATTGCAAGTGTGAGGAAAACCATAGAAGTGTGGGCTTGGATTCTTGCGAGACCTCCCTTCATCACCACTATGACTGTGGTGACTTTTCCAAGTCCATACCTTGCATTCTCCTCCATTGGCTAGTGAGCTTTTGGGTGAAGGTGGTAACACTTCACACCTCTCCTTTGTGATTTGATAGAGTAGCATAGTATTGTTTTGTAGTGTTCATTTCTATCTTTTCATTTCTTTATTGCATATTCTACTCTATTACTTTCTGGCTATTTGTGGAGGTGGAAACACCAAAACGGGGATCTGGCTGAGGCATGCTCCTATTCATCCCCAAGAATTTCCCTCTTTCTTGTGTGTAGGTGAATGTGCACATGGAGCTAGCTAGTGAACTGACACTTTTGTGAGATTATCTTCATCACCCTAGCCTTCATTTATTTTCTTTATCATCTTCGTCTCTATTTCTCATACTTTATTATTCTATTTTTTCCATCATAATCAACTAGCTAGGCTATCAATTAGTTTTTAGGTAGTTCGTACTGTACTTGGTGTTTTTTGGCCATATGGATTCCAACACACCTGAGAGACACCAGCGCTTCGTGTTATCATCCCAGAATTGCACTGTCGTCCTTAGACAGAGAGTTGTATGAGGTATAGTGCCAACTCCAAAAACCAACTTGCCTAACCTAAACCTGAACTCTAGGTCTATAGAGTGATATAAGTACTATATAGTGCTCTTCATTCTTGATCCTCACTCCATGATATCTTTTAGAGTGAGGTAAGTTAGGGCAGCCCTCCGCTCTCAACTCTCCGTGACTTGGAGCCTTAATGTGGTTGCACTAACTCATTTGACTGCAAAATTGGACGAAAATGTTTGACAAAATATGTATAATTTGATGTATTGTCGGGTGCTTGTAAAATTTGATGTATTGTTGGGTGCTTGTAAAAATAAGAAAAAAATCAAATTGTGGCCGACATAAAGAAAAGTGAGTTCGCTGATTTATTGCGACAGTGTTTTTCTCTACTTGAGACAGTTTGTGGAGAACTAAGGACGATTTTCTTGGGAAAAATCAGAAAAAATTCAAGAAGATATCGCCAAGTTGAGGGTAGTCATTGTCTTTTTGCAGAATTTAGTTGTGAAGTAAGATTTGTAGTTCTAGGTTTGAAAATCATATTTTAAAGCAACATCTCATCAGATTTCATTTTTAAAGGTTTAGGGTTTTGAGAATTTCATGTCCAGATTTTGTTGTGTGGAATCACCATAAGATCACAAACAAGGAACAAATTCTTGTGACTGTAATTATGTGATCCATAACTCTATTGGTCATGTGGCACAGTTGTGCTATAACAAATACAAGATGCATTCATGTGTGACCCAAGTTGAATGTGGCTATGTTGTGATAGAAATGGAGGCACTCATATATTGTAGTTAATTCAGGTTGTATAATGTAGGTGTCAATCATCATTGGGTGCATTCAGACTATCTCAAGTTTAACAGGTTAGGATGTAATTATAACATGATCGAAGAGTGATTACCTCTTGTTGCAATAAAGAGCCTATAACTCTGGTTGATATTCAAAGTGGTTGTGTTATATCAATTATGTAGTGCATTCAAGAACAACCCATGTTTAATGGGATATTCTAGAGAGTGATCAATATTTTCTAAACCTTATGAATGTTACTTAAAAGTGTATAGGTTAAACTACAAACCAATTTTGTTACATACTTGAATGCATTCTTGGGTTACCACAATCTATAATAATGTGATATGCTAATAACCATTATGGATTTAGTATTAAAGAAAGACCCATGCTATATAGGATACATTTCCCTGATCAAGTTTACATACCTTAATGATCAAACACAAGCTTCCCACACACTCTAGGATACAATCCAAGATCATACCACAACTTTGTCAAGACAACTAATTTTTCGACCCAAGATTTAAGGTTGTTTTTAATACCAATGAAGCATTGGTAAGAGCATGATTAGGGTACAAACCCTAGGCCTCATAGAAACATAAAAATAACTCTAGTGGATTAGTGAGGTTGCAATACCAGAAAGATTGAGACATTGTAGCTAATAACAAAATCTTGCAATCTAAAGATTGTAGCCAATAACAAGCACACTATGTAGCTTAGTGACATTTGTAAATGCAACTCTACGGTAAGAAGAATGATATCTTGATATGTGATTGAAAAATGTGACAAGATAATAAAGCTCAAACCTTGCATAGTAAAGTGGAGATTTTAACAGTGAGTTTCCTTACCCCTTGCTAACCTTAAGGGTTTTTCAAATGCTTTTGGTAGTGTTAGACAAGGAAAATGCAATCAGGGAATGACTGTCCAAATGAAGTAACAGTGGTAATCATAGGTTCAATGTTTCTTCTTAGCCATTAATGTATAATGGAGGTAGTGGATTGCATGTTTGAGCAGTGTTTTAGACTCATCAAAGATGGGAGAATAGTGAATAATACCTTGTGGACTGTGAGGTAGTGTCAATAAAGTTGAAGGATCTTAAGATCTACAATACCATGAAACAATGAGTCCCCTATAGTAAGTAGGTAGTCTATAGAGAATAGTTTGATTTTATAGAAGGATGATCATGAAAGGAATCTTCAAGTGATAGTGAGTGAGTTGTTTGAGATTGCATCTGAGGGTGCAATACCCAGTCTTAAAGGAAGTTAGCAAAGCAGTAAATGTGCAAGAAAATCAAATCGTACACAACAAACAATTCACAATGTTATCTTGCATAATGCCTTGAGTTTGAAGACAAAAATCTCATTGTATGTTGATGAAAGTTGTGACCTTAATGGTCAAGCACTTGAAACCATGATTTTAAAACATGCTATTGTGCTTATGGAGGCAACATTTTAAGCAAGGCAGTGAGTGGTGATTTGGAACAATGGCAGGTATGAAGGACTTGCTTTATATGCATACTATGCAGTCTAGCTTAAGACACCGTTCTTAGAAGAGATTGAAGGTGGATTATGGAACTCAAGGGTTACCATGAAAAGGATTAAAGCAAAGACTAAGATCTATTTAAAAGCCACGATCATGAAGATATTAAAGATGTCACATGCAAAACCCTAGTAGCTGGAGTAATGAATACAGTGCCAAAGAGGATAGTGTGTTGGGGCAGATTTAGGAGATCTCCACATTATCTAATTACAAGGAAATACATCATTTATTTATTTTTTTAATTAAAAGAAATCATTCTAAGCCCTATATAGGATACAATGATACTTCAAAAGCATCTGAAGGAATTTGAGATTATGCAAACATATTTCAATTAAATACCTAGATTACAAATAGTAGCCTTGAGGAGCGATGTAAGATTTGTTGGTGAAGCTGAGGAATGAGATTGTAACAATGAATCCACATGCCTCCTTTCACACATCTCCTCATCGTTCTCTGTCATTCTTTACGGAAACACTTCTCCATTTTGGTGGTCTATGCTTGAAAATAATGATTTGATGAAGGTTTTAGAGTATGTTTATTAAAATGAAAACTCCATTCTGGTGGGCTACGCCTGAAAATAAGATTTTGACAAAAGTTTTAGGATATGTTTATTAAAGTTTTAGAGTATTTTGGCGGGCTATATTCTTGATCCTTAAATGATTTATTCAAATAGATTGTGACTAAATAAATGACTAACTATTTAGTCATTTTTATTTGTGTGACTAAATAATTTTTAATCAATGACCAAACTAGTAATTTATTTACTCATTTATAGCTGAGTTGCAAAAAATGAGCAGAATTTAGTCATTTTTAGTTGTTGTGACTAAAATTTTTAGTCACCTAGTCATTTATTTTCCAAATTCTACTAGTGTGTGCTTCCTTGTGCAATTAGGGCTCTCTCAATGTTGAGGGCCCTAGGGATAAGCTCGTCATAAGAAGTGACACATTGCATCTTTAACTAAAAGGATAAATCTGTATTGACATTAGCAATGATGATTTTGACTTGTTGCTCATTAGGAATGGGTCACTTGCTCTTACTAGCTCACTACCTCCGTCGTTGTAGGAAGTTTGCGATCAAGTTCAATATTCTGATTTTAGGAGTCTTAATGGTTGGAAATCATAGTAAAATGAAATTTAATAAGTTTTGGAATTAGCATTTCACAAAAGTATTTTTGGGGAATCATTAATTTTAGGACTATCTTCTCTTTTACAGGGGTGGTTGCATGCCAAATATTTTTGGTGTAAAATATCAGAATTATTAGATTTTGTTAACTGTCTATGAATAAAAATTATTGGAGTGTGAGTTTGATATTTTTTGAAGATCTAAATAGTCAAGCTTGGTAAAGAAAAATCATGTCAGATAATATTAGTCCAGAACAAAATGAAGACACTTGATAGATTGTGGGCTAGATTGAAAAGAAAGGGTGATGGGAAATGTTATTGTCCTTGCAATAATTGCAAGGGCTTAAAGACGAGACAACTTTTAATCACAACAGCCGAGAAACATTGTAGGTAGCATGGTCACATTGAAGGGGGGAATGATTATCATCCATTGGTAAGTTGTTCATTATATGTGTTTATATTGATTGAATTTTGTAAATGTTTATATCGTTTAACATTATATATATATATATATATATATATATATATATATATATATATATATATATATATATATATATATATATATATAATCACTTGATCATGATCATAGTTTATTTGTGTCTATCATTATTATAAAGGTGGGGCACCCTAGGGCAGATGATATGGATTATCACAGCCCGGAGAATGCGGTTTTGCAAGCGGATGAACATGGAGCTGTGAATATCGAAGATGAAGTTAATGATCATATGGAAGAAGATGATCATGCGCCAGAAAACACAGTTGATGATGATGGTACAAATACATTGATCCATGATACATTTAGTGGCAAAGTTGATCATGATGATTGAGATGACTTTGATGATGTTCATTATTTACCTATACTTGAGAAGGCATACGAGCCCCTTTATGAAGGCTCCCAAACAAATCTTCTCTATATTGTATTGTTGTTGTTGAACTTGAAGGTTATGAATGGTTTATCAAACATAGCAATCTCACGGATGTTAAGGTATGTCATATATGTCATCTTTTTTCATCTATTTTAATTGTTGTTAGTTCATCACTAGTAAATAAATGATGAAATATGTACCATTAATATTCTTTATATTAAAAAATTATTTTTTGTTGTAGATTGAATGGTGAATTTTTGTTACCACCATCAAATGTTTTACCTCACTCATACAAAGATTTATCTGGCATTATGAAAGATATCAAAATGGAGTATCAAGCAATAGATGCATGTCCCAATGATCATATTATATATCATAAACAAAAAAGGTGCCTCACAAGGTTCTTCGTTATATTCCCATTATTCTACGTATGCAATGATTATTTAGGTGCGAAAGCTTAGCGCAATTTATGGATTACCATGCACGAAATAGAAGTGGAGATGACATTCTTTGAATTCCTGCGGATGGTTCTACATTTCGGGACATGGAGGAAAAATGGCCACACTTTAAAGAAGAACCTCATAATTTCAAGCTTTCATTGGGAGCGGACGGTGTCAATCCATTTGGAGAGCCAAGATCTATTTACTCGGTGTGGCCTATTTTTGTTATCAATAATAACATTCCTCCATGGATGTCAATAAAGAGGGAGCACATAATGTTGTTAATGATTGTTCCAGGTATTTGTTTACATCAATTTTCTTTAATGTAGTAGCATCTCATTTGTCTTATTTGTTGCATAATGACTTATATTTTTTTCATTCAATAGTGTATGCATTAATTTATATATATTGCGATGGAAATGATTATAATAATTATGTAATGTTATGTTCATTCAACTAGTAGTACCAAGTTAAAGATATGAATGTATATATCGAGCCTCTTATCGGCCGAGAGTTACTAAAGTTATGGAATGGCGTCACTATGTATGACATTTCTAGACCAATAGGACAAAGACAATTTCAATTCCATGCAATACTTGTATGGACAATTCATGATTCCCCGGGGCTAATACATTTTTGTGGTATGTTATAACGTTCGACTGTACTTTAACGATATTTAATTTTATGAAGTAGATATCATGCATGTTTTTTAAATAATCTATTCATTATATATAATTATAAAAATTGACATATTTAATCCAATTATATATGATCTTGCAGGTCTTCAAACAAAGGGAAAATTTGCATGTCCAATTTGTGGTCCAAAGATGAAATCTCGTCGTTCAACAAGTTTAGGAAAACAGGTGTTTGATGAGTATAGGCACTTCCTCCATAGAAATCATAAGTATCGAACTACTGAAAAACATCTTTTCAATGGGAAAGAAGAGACTACATCAAAACCACGAAGAATGACACCTCGCCTATGGAAGTTGGAATATAATAGAATTAATTGTCAAGGTTATATATTGGATCAAATTGTTTATCTATCATATATGATATGTTTTGAATTTATATTTTTATATTTTGTTGTATTTACTCATGCTATAATTGACAATGATTATCGTTGTTAATTTGTTTAAATTATATGCTTTATGAAGGTCGTCAAGGCATTAATGGCCGGCTTCCATAGGGACTAAAAAGTTATCCTAGACAATTTAGTAGGTTGCCCTACTATGAGCAAATAAAAATTGTGCATTTGTTTGATACAATGCATAGGAGAAAGAATATAACATAAACATTATGGAAAATATTGGATGGAAGGCATGACAAAGAAAAAAAATGTCAAAATTTGTAGTGATATTCAGAAAGCCAATCATGCAATGAAAAATATCATTCAATTAAATAGCGATGGAGACCAAATTAATATAAGTTCCCTTCTTTGGTTATTAACAGAGCTGCAAAGCAATGCTATAAAAGAATTCATACGAAAAATTCGATTTCCCACAGGATTTGATGTGAACATAAACAATATAAAAACAAAGAAAGGTGAATTTGGGTCAGGGATGAAAACGTATGATTGTAATACTTTCATTAAGGTAATTATTTTGGTATATTATATACACTTGTATAATGCATGTACTTTTCAGTGTATTGTGTTTACTACTTTTAGAAAAATAATGAAAAGATCATTTTATAATTGTTGTAGTACATTCTACCTCTATCTCTCCCAAAAAACTTTGACAACAATGTCAAGCAAGTTATATATGATATTGGAAAATACATGAGGTAAGTAGCGATATTTGTTCAATTCGTTGTATACATCTTATAATTTCCATTTGTTTTACTTGTTATGTAATATACTGTATATTTTTGTTAAATCTCGTTAATATATTTGCACGTTGAATCACTTGTAGATGGTTGTCATCTAAAGAAATCCATAAAGAAGATATAAATTATTGGAAGAGAAAAATTCCTCGTCTAATGTGTAAAATGCAAAAGTGTCTACCTTCAACATTTTTCAATGCACAAGAACACTACCTCATACACCATGTTGAGGAGATTGAATTGTGTGGACCTGTACACACAAGGTCAATGTGGATGGTTGAGAGGCACTTGAAATTTTTGAAGGCTTTGGTTAGACAAAGATCACATCTTGAAGGTTCTATGGTGGAGGGATATATGGTATACCAGAGCATAGTGTACATTAGTGAATATCTTCCTAGGTTTGTAGCAAAGATCCATGTAAGGCCACTTTTGGGATACACCAACTCCATTAACAAATTGAAGGAGTACACGATGGGGAAAGGTAGATTGATGAAAGTGAGAGGTAATTATAAGATAGTCATGGAATTAATTGGAATACATTTTACATATAGTTTTATGTATATTGTACCATTTGTTTTAATTTCAATATACATCAATTATAAATTAAGATTGCAGTATCTTGTGGTATTTAACTAATTATCGTTGTTTGTGAATTTCAATTTTTTGTCTGATTGATTAGAGTGGGATGCACTACATTTATACGTTGCCAATAATCTTGATTGGATAACGGTATGGATTGAATGATGTCAACAATCTGGTCGCGCATTAACATGGGAAGGTGTGGCTTCATTAGTTAAAGAAGCTCATCGTAATGGAAATTCCAATGTTACACAAAGGGAAATTGATTTAGCATATGGTTTAAGAGATAAAAAGGTACGTATAAATATATTAATCACCCATATTATTTAATTATTTTCAATTATATTGATGTATATATATGTTGAGATTGTTTTCTTTGCATACATTCGACCAAGAATAAATATGTTTATCAACTGATGATATTGCAATAATATTTACATGTTTGACATATTGTAGGTGAAACACCACAAGGCTATGTGGTGCAATGGTCGTAAATTTCAAATCAAAATGTTAGATGACATGAAGAAAACTTGTGATTCTGGTATAACTAAAGTCTTTCAGGTGACTAATATTTCATCTAGAAGCGGTATACATCCAGAAGTCTAATAAAATCGATACTATGGGATTTTGGATGATATACTTGAGTGTGACTTTAAGTCCTTCAGATTAATTCTATTCATCATCCTATGGTACAAGCTACGATTGAATGAAAATGATCCTTAGAGAACTGTTATTGAACATGATAATGGATTTACCATGGTTAATACAAGGTTGATCGAGCAAGCTGGAAATGAGCCCTATGTTCTTCCAAGCCAATGTGAACAAGTATTTTACTCAGAGGTTCCAGGTAAACCGGGTTGTTCATTTGTTATTAGACATGATCCAAGAGGAAGGCCGATAAAGTATAATGTGGTGGAAGAAGAAGATACTGAAGAACTAGAAGATGATGTAGATGATGATCAGGATCAACAATTAGTTGATGATGTCCCTGACGAAGATGTCGAAGAGGAGGAACTAGATCATGAGGATGTAGGAGTTAATGTTCATGAAGATGATATCTCTGTGGATGATGACATTATCAAAACTGATATCGATGATGATGATGATGATGATATGACCAATCCTTACAATGTCGAATCTAGATCGGATGATACAGACAAAGAGTTGGATGAAGAAGAAGATCAATGGCATTCAAATGTATGAGTTATGCAATTATATTATCTATTTGATATTAATTTCTTGATAGAATTATATTTGAATTATGTGGTTACATAATTAATTCATGATGTTTTTATTTTTTATGCCATTACATAATTAATTTAATGATGTACTTTTCTTGTTTGAAAGGTCAAAATTAAACATTTAATAGTGATGTGCTGTATGAAGTGAGTGTTTTATGTTTCATGTGATCATAAAAGATTAAAAGTGATTGTAGAGTGGTTGTTTGAGTGGTTGACATGTAGAGCATTTAAAGCCATAAAGTGATCATTGTAACGAAAGTTTGTTGATGGTTGAGAGTTTAAAATACAAGCTCTTGACATTAGAAATCGTATTTTTCAAAATTTTGCTTATTTTTCTATTATGTGCGGCAATACGGTCCACATGCGGCCGGATTTTGATGAGAAATCAATTCCGAGGTCATGAAGATATGTGTTAGCTTTGATTTGAATTTGATTTAAGGGCTTAAAAGGTGTTGATTTGAGTTAGAAAGCTTCATTTCTTTGCATACAACCGGTTATCTATTTTGAGGGTTTGTAGTCAAACATGATATAAAGGGATCTTACTTTTTGATTCTGGCTTGTGTAGAGGCCCATGGATCTTTGGTGGAAGATGCATGAATAGGGTGCGGGATGAGAAATAAAGAAGGTATAAGCTGCTCCTCAAAGTTTGTGAAGAAAACATGTGAAATGGAGGAGTGTTTTTTGGCTGATGCTTGTTTTGCTTATTTCATTTTTCTATAGAAGGATTTCAAGGAAGGCGGAGAATACGGGTTAAGTTAGATATTTTTAGTCGGGAATCTAGGTAGAGTTCACGGAATAAATTTGTTAAGTTCGATGGTTTTAAGGAAATACAATTTAGGTTTGATCGATACATGCAGTAGGTTTGAATTCATAGGGTTGATGTTTATGGCCAGTCTTTGGCATTTGAATTGAAAATGGTTAATTCAAACTCATGTCTCTCCATTGTACAGGCATATCTGAATTTTGAATAAGATAATCAAGGGTTGTCTCGTTCATCTCACCGTTGTGGTGTGTATGATTTATGTTTTGGCTTTAATTCAAGGAATTAATTAAAATGATTGAATGGGATTGTAGATGGATATGTTTTGTATAAGGATTTGATAAGTAGTAGTGGGTTAGAATACATGTTGATGAAATTGTAAAGCAATGTTCTCAAGGATCTTATATGTTATGTGTTAAATCTGTCATAAACCCTTAGATGTTTATGAATTTGACTCCCTCAATGGATATATGGCACTGATGTAAGTTGTGCTAATTTGTATGGTTCAGTATTTTATTTGTCTTTACCTAGTGCTTGCTAAAAATTGCAAATCAATGACTATTTTACACTATGGAATGTGTTGTAGTTATGTCATGCTCCAAATAGTTGATATTACTGATGAACAACCAATTCTATTCAATATTATGCTATTATGTTGAGCTATTAAATGAGATTATCTATTGTTGTTAATGTTGTTTATGATAATGGTGAAGAGGTTGTAAATGCATTAAGGGATCACCCTCCCGGGTCTTACAGAGCCCAAAGTGTAGGAGGTCTTTAAAATCCTCATTAGTTGGTCCAGGTCCTTCGAGCTTCCCTTGATTGGAATTGGAAATTCCATAGGTAAATTAGAAGACCAACCTGGTTACTGTAAAAAAAACCAATAGGTAGAGGGGAGAGAGATAGAGGGATTCAGTGAGAGAGACATAAAGGGAGTGGGAGAGAGATAGAGGGTAGAGGGTTAAGCGTAGAGGGGAGGGAGATAAGAGTGAGTGAGAGAGAGATAGACTTGAGAGAGGGAGAGGGGGTAGGAGGGTG
>VDFB02354031.1:0-28149 GCA_007258455.2 Sequoia sempervirens
GCCCCTATGCATAATCCACAGCCCCTGTCCATATCCGTGAGCATTTTCACATTCACTAGCATATAGGATAGAATTTCCTTTTGCATAACTCATTCTACAGCAGCCATTTGGAGAAGCTAAGCTTACACAAATCTGAGAGCAGCAGCTTCGAATCTCTAGAGATAGAGGAAGATGGAACGCTTCTGAGGAAGTTTTATTTCTTTGTTTGAAATTAAATTAATTAGCAATTTCTTTAGTATAATGTTCCATTAATTGTGTTTTTGTTTTCATTTAGATTACATATTTTAACATACACATTTTTGGCGCCCACCGTGGGGCTCTTGCCCCCATTTTAATATCTTTTTGGAGGTTTCTTTGATAGGTTAAGGACGAAAAACAGCGGATTAGCGTAGGAAACATGTTTCAAAAACTTCATACCCAGTTCAGCGCATTTGAGAACTTTTGCAGCGCCTATGAGAAGTTTTACAGCGCCCGTGAGAACTTTTGCAGTGCCTTTGAGAGCTTTTGCAGCGCCCGTGAGGACTTTTGCAGCACCCTTAACAACTTCTGCAGCGCTTTTGAGAACTTTTGCAGCGCTCATAACAATTTCTGCAACGCCTATGTTTATTTCTGCAGCGCTTATAAAGACTGTTATAGCGCAAATTTTAGGAAAGCAGTAAATTGTAATCTGTAACTTTAAAACAGTTTAACTAAATCCGACGCAACCGCAGACAGTTAGTAGATATAAACTTAAAAAGAAGCAATCCTAGGGTAGACATCTAATTTAAAATGAAGCAATCCTAGGATAGACATTGCACACTTCATTTTGGGCTAAAAAGAATTTTGTGTTTGTGTGAAGCAAAATCTTCACTTAGCATAGAAAATCTTTATCTTGGGCTTAAAATAAATCCATGATTGCTTTGTTTTTGGTGATAGGCCTATGCTCTCCCCTTAACTGGGTGATCAAAATGCCAAACTCACCTATTTCCCTTTATGCAATTTCCTGTTTTATTAACACCTTTTAGAAGGCCTTTCGTAGTGGGAAAAAGTACTCACCCTATGGGAACGACCTAAGTGGGAACAACTAAAGCCAAGTTTTCCAACCCACTCTAATCAAATGTGGATGGTTGATGAAAATCCCATTCGACGGTAGTGTGCATTGATAACCATCCCCAAAGCCTTTGTTCTAAAGGTAGGGAGGTCTCTCGAGGGAGTCTATCATTTGTCGCGCCGAATGGAAACCCTTACTAAGAACTTAGTGTAGTATCTTACCGAGTCAGTTTCCGAACATCATATTAATCACAGTGCAGGGGAGGGAAGAATCTACCCCCAAGATACTCACCATATAACTGCCAAGGATTGTTTGCTCAGGGGATCCGGTATCCACTTCCGTCACTCTGAGTACGCACTTGGAAAAGACAAAAACACGGGCGCCCTTTCGGGGGTGACATGGCTGTGTGAGTCGACGCAGTTTTAAAATGTGGGCTGTTGATTGCTATGATGACCTACTTGAAAACTAAGAGTGAGTCTGTTTGAAGTGCTTATCATGTGTAAAACCTGTTAAAACACTTTTTGAACAACATTTTGATTATACACTTGATGTTTAGCATAGGACCTAAGACAACCATTTTACAACTTGTTTGATGTGTTTTCAATACACTAATTCAGATAAGATCATCCAAAACACTCATTATCACATTGATTAATCTCATGTTACGAGATTGGAAATCCACAATGTTTGAAAAGAAATCCGTTTTCAAAAGGATTAAGAAGCCAAAGAAACCCCTCAATCACAAGAAACTATTGAAGAAGCAATGATTCTTGTATCAAAGCCGAAAAGTTTTACTCAAATATAGAACCTTTCTTCATAGGTATCATGATTGTGTTAGAGGTCTTTCAGATGATTATGCCATAGAACCTTTGTATTCACAAGCTTACTTTCAAAGAAGAGCCCTTTCTCAAAGGCATAACCATAGTCAACGCATTCGTTTCAGTTATATTCCCCAACCTGCAATTGAATATTCAACTCGTCCAAATCAAATTTTGCAATAGAGAACTTAGATTACATTAGGCATCCATCACAAAATCCATCTTTTTTTTACAAAGCTATGATCAAAACTTCATAAAGTGCAAAATCATCTTTTTCTTGATCTTTTGCTTAAATTCCCGTCAACAGGATTTTCATCCTTTCACTTAGGGAACAACACAAGCTAAGGATTAAACATTTTATGTAAGTCATAGAATCTTCATTCTATCCTGACTTTCATATATATCATATAAATTGCACTATTTTACTCTTTTGATCAAAAGCAAGTAGAACTTGGAACAAAACTTATGCCTGTCTTTACAAGATCTCAAAAACAAATGGAAAAAGATGAGGGAGAAACCACTACAAGTAAAATGGGTGACCATAATGAAAAAGGAGAGGAAACGTTTAATCTTGACGAATTAACAGAAGAAAAGCTTCAAGAAGCAGAACAAGATCCCCAATTCCATACTCTTATGGAAAGGATTTTAGAACGAAACAAAAAAATGATACTTTCTTTCATTAGCTAATCAAGGGGCTAAGTTACCTCACAATTTCGACATAGAAGGGATTAAACAGAATCCCGAAACTCCTCCTACTGACTTTAGTGCCCTTACTCAACAGATAAAAGAATTACAAGGGAAAATAAAAGAAATGCAAGGGGGTACAACAAAGAAGTATGTTTTGGAAGATATATCTCCTTATCCATTAGATAGGAGTCTTCAAATGATCCCATTTCCAAAACATTGCAAAATTCCTAAATATGATAGGTACAATGGAAAAACTGATCCCATTGACCATGTGAGGGATTTCTGAAATATGAGTCTAGAATTCGCCTATGATGATACCTATTTAATGCGCTTATTTCCACGAAGTCTAGGTGTACAATCCATGGAGTGGCTTTCAAAAATCACTCCACCTATCAAAACTTTTGAGGAGTTAATAAATCAGTTTATATCACAATACTCCTACAACATTCAACATCAGATAACAATGCTTGATCTTTGTAAAGTGAAACAAAAAGTAGGAGAATCCTTCATTACATTCTTGCAAAGGTGGAGAAGGTTATTTGCACGATATTCCCGTCCTATTCCTGAAAAGGAAAAGATGGATATCTTCATTAATAGCCTAGATTCAGAATTAAGTTATAGGCTTAATCTTCATTGTCCTCATAACTTTGAAAAGTTGATTGAAAATGCAATCACCATTGAAGGGGCCTTGGTTAAACGAGGAGTGATAAAACTTGATAATCCAAGTACATCAAATCAAAACAACAACGATAAAACAAGGTTTTGGAATAGAAATAAAAATGTTGTCAATGATGGCATAGTGGATGCAAATAATCTACGAACAAGACCATCTGTCTTTAATTTATCAAGTGCTCCACGAACCAATCAACAAGGAAATACAAATCAACACGGAAACAACAATCAACAAGGACAAACCTCCAAGCAAGAGACCATAACCAATCAAAATACCAATCAAAATCATGGTAATTTCAATAACAATCTTGGCAATACCCAAGCATCAAATCCGTCTAGACCTCCATTCTTTTCAAATCAACAGAATTTTACCGCTTTGGGGCAATCTCTTGAGTCTGCTCTCAAGGAGCTTCTTGATAATAAGGTTATCACCTTACCACCACAAAGAGATTATGAGCCACGAGTCAAACCACCATCATGGAATGACTCGTATTATTGCAATTATCATCAATGTAAAGGTCATAGAACAAAAAATTGTCAAGCTTTGAAAAATCTAGTACAAGATTTAATTGACAATGGTACCATTACAATTGAAGGACATCATACCAATGACGATCATCAAGCATTTAAAGACCCTTTACCAAACTATCAAAAGGGGAAAACATCAGATACAAAAGCTAAAAGCATACACAATGTTGAAGACAATATAATCCATCACATCTATGCAGATGATCAACAAGTTAATGTTATCAAAATCAAGGGAAAACAAGAATATCAACAAGTTAATGTGACTACGAGAGGACAAGCAAAGGTTGTTCTAAAAGGAAGTTCATCTAAAAAAACTATTTCCCCTCCAAGTCAATATAATTTAGTTGATCAACTGAGAAAAACATCAGCTCAAATCTCCATCCTTGAACTTCTCAAAATATCTCCTATACATAAGAATATTTTAGAAGAAGCTCTCGTAAACACAACTGTTGATACTGATCTGGATGTAAACAGATTTCAAGCCATGGTGGGACATTTGTCTGCCCCCACTTGTCTTTCATTTTCTGACAAAGATGATGCCTCTATGACACATCCACATAATTCCTTGCTTTATCTTGAAGTCATGATCCATAAACATCAAATTAGACGTGTCTTAATAGATGGAGGAGCTGGTTTCAATATTTGTACCTTAAAGTTAATAAATGCCTTGGAAATATCAGAAAATGAGATTGATTCATGAAGGAAAATAACTATCAAGGCATATGATGATGAAGAAAGAGCTTCTAAAGGATTAATATTGCTGCCTATCAGAGTGGGACCTGTTGTGAAGAACACATTTTGTCAAGTTCTAGATCGAGATCTTTCTTATAACATACTTTTGGGTCGTCCATGGATTCATGATATGCAAGCAGTACCATCAATGTATCATCAATGTATCAAGTTTCTATATGATGGACAGGAAATAACTATACAAGTTGATTACAATAGTACCCAAACTTGTTCAAATCTTTGAGTAACTCAAGATGTCTTTGTGCCACACAATAGGGAAGCTCTTGCTATTTCTTCTTCCAATTTACAAGTCCAATTGCAAGAATTGACAAAGAATCTTGATACTAAGCTGAATTTTAAAGACAAAGGAGTAGGTGAATATTCACTATCTCTTTCTACCTTACCTCTTTCTCCGAGGTCACATGGGCAGCCTACCTTATCAAATCAAAAGATTACATCTTCTACATCCCAAGCTTCTGTGCCAATCACAAAGTTTGATGGAAAATTCATTAGAGCCAACACCACTGAAGAAGAAGCTGAAGATAGGGACATCCTAAATTGGCTATACAAAGATGAAGATGACTCTCTCTTGCACATTAAGTTACCTATAGAACAATATGGTAGGGGGTACGCTATCATGCAGAAGATGGGCTATGAAGGGAATGGTCCTATAGGAAAAAGAAGAGAAGGAATCGTGGAACCAATTCAACCTATTTCAAAGCATTCAAGTGATAAAACAGGACTTGGATATGGTAAAGATAAAGAAGAATCTACTTCACAGCAAGCACAATTAATTCATGAAAGAGGATCAATGTCAGATAAACTTCATGAATCAGTTTTCCAATTGCAGAATAGTTCAGATACTGATTCTAATGAATATGAATGGGACACCATTTATAAAGATGAATTTTGGAGAGATAAACAAGTTGATACTATACACAAATATGCACCTATTCTTATACAAGGAGAAGGCTCAAGGCCTCCACTTGATTTTGTTTTACAAAGCGATCATGACTCAAGTGAGGAAGAATCAGATTCTAGCACAATTGAGGATCAACAGGAAAATACCATCATAGACCTTGTCTACCATGAGGATGATAACCATATCATGACTTTGACAATTCAAGACCTTACCCAACCTAATGATCCTATGCCTTTAGTTTATCCAGAACTTATTAATTGGGACATTGATGCACCTATCCATATTCCTACATTCAATGATGATGAGGATATTATAAATTTTCTTTGTTCCTCAAATGAAGAAAACAATTGTTTCATTCAAGAATCTCATACTCATGATTTTGATAAGGAGGGTGTCAAGTTTCTTAGCTGAAAATAAATGAAATAAAAGATGGATCTATTGGTGAAAACCGAAAAATGGCAGTGATAGATCAAAACAAGAGAAAAATAAAGAGCGAATCCGACAGTGAAAACCTTTCTGAGGCACTGAAGGATGAGAAACTTAACACTCTTCCTAAGTATTATCATGAAAGATCTTCTATTTTGATCAAACCAATAGAATCAATCAACATAAGTACAACAGAGCAGCCAAAAGTTTTGCAACTTGCAGCATCGTGCTGATTGAAAAGTCACAGAAATTCATGGAAATTCTTGAAGGAGAATCAAATCAATTTTGCTTGGTCATATGTTGATATGCGGGGTTAGATCTAATCGATAATGCATCATTTATCTATCGGTAGGGGCAAACACGTGAGCAAAGCTCGAGAAAAATGTATCCACATGTTGCGTTATTGGTTAAAGAGGAATTAAAGAAACTTTTGGATGTTGGATTTATTCGAACTATTGATTATGCCGAATGGATTTCCAATATTGTACCTGTTTCAAAGCCAGATGGAAGGATCAGAGTTTGTATAGATTTCAGAGATTTAAATAAGGCTTGTCCAAAAGATGACTTTCCTTTTCCCAACATAGATATGATTGTTGATTTAACTGCTGGCCATGCAATGTATTCATTAATGGATGGATTTTCGGGATACAACCATATAAAGATTGCACCAGAGGATCAAGATAAAACAACATTCACATGCCCTTGGGGTACATATTGCTGGAATGTAATGCCATTTGGGTTAAAGAATGCCGGAGCCACTTATCAAAGAGCAATGACAACAATTTTTCATGATATGATGCATACATTCATGGAAGATTATGTTGACGATTTACCTGCCAAATCTCACACACGAGAAGAACATCTAGAAATCTTATCAAAAATCTTTATCAGAATGGAGAAGTTCAATGTTCATTTAAATCCAAAGAAATGTGTCTTCGGCGTGACATCTGGAAAACTCCTAGGATACATTGTTTCAGAAAAGGGTATAGAGGTTGATCCAGAAAAAGTACAAGCTATAATGGACATGCCTCCACCATGAAATATCAGTTAGCTTCGATCATTGCAAGGATGACTACAGTCCACCAGAAGGTTTATAGCTCAACTAGCAGACAAAAGCTTGCCATTTACACATTTATTGCATAAAAAATGTCCCATTCAAATGGGATGACAAATGTGAAGCAGCATTCAATCAGATCAAGCAATATCTTGCGCACCCACCAGTTTTAATTCCACCTATTCCAGGAGAGCCACTCATACTTTATATTGCAGCAACAAAAGTATCCTTGGGAGCATTGCTAGCACAAGAGGATTCTACAAGTAAAGAAAGGGCCATATACTATATCAGCAGAACCTTAACAAGACATGAATTAAACTACAGTTTCATAGAAAAAGCTTGCCTTGCAGTGGTGTTTGCTTCTCAAAAGTTGTGACACTATATGTTGGCTCATACAGTTAAGTTGATAACCAAGATTGATCCATTAAAATACCTATTAAGTAGAGCTACTTTAACAGGAAGACTTGCAAAATGGGTAATGATCTTAAGTGAGTTTGGCATTCACTATGTAGGTCGAAAACTATTAAAGGACAGGTCATTGCCGATTAGTTGGCTAAAGTATCTTTACAAGAAGAAAATACAATGCACATTGAGTTTCCTGATGCAGATGTCTTCACAGCAACAATTCAGAAATCATGGACATTGCACTTTGATGGATCTTATACACAATATGGCTCGGGGGCAGGGATTCTCTTTGTTACACCTGAAGGACAGACTATTTCACGATCATATCGGTTGATGTTTCCTTGCACAAAATAACACTTAGCTGAATATGAGGCATTGCTCATAAGTTGAAAATAGCCTTGGAATGGCCGGATTCTGAGCTTCTGGGGAGTCTCGGTGATTCACAACTTGTCATTAATCAAATTAATGATGATTATCAAACTAAAGATGATAAGTTGCTACCTTACAAGAATATGGTGGATGATTATAAAAAGTATTTTGTGTCAATCAAGTTTTCACAGATATCAAGGATTGATAATAAAGCTGGAGATGCAATGGCTACCATTGCTTCTTTATTACAACTATCAGAAGATCAAATCAAGCATGAATTCTTAGTGGAACAATTGTTTTCTCCCCCTTATGATAATCCTGAAACCCAAGTTATATGTCATTTAACCGGTTCTGACCCACCTTTATATGGCAAGACTTATACCTACCTCAAAGATAACATCTTACCTTTAGATTTATCTCGAAACCAAAAAAGGAACTTCATATGCCAATCATCCCGTTATATTCTAATTGCTGATATCCTTTATAGACATGGTCTTGATGGTACACTTCTTAGATGTCTTGAACTTGACAAATTTGAAAAAGCCTTACAAGAGGTTCATGGTGGTATTGTGGAACTCATTCAAGTGGTTTGACTTTGGCCAAGAAACTTGTCAGAATGGGATACTATTGGCCTACCATGGAGAAAGATTCTTTTACTTTTGTCAAGAAGTGTTCTAAATACTAGATTCATGGGAATCTTATTCATGCACCTGCGCAGGAACTGCAACCTTTCACTCCGACATGGCCTTTTTCTCAATGGGGACTTGATCTTGTTGGTAAAATGCATCCTTCATCATCAAATGGGCATAAATTCATCATTATAACTATGGAGTATTTTACAAAATGGATTGAAGCTATTCCTTTGACAACAGTGACTGGCAAACAAATATCTTCGTTTATCCTGAATTACATTATCTGTAGATGTAAGATTCTAATTCTATCATCAGCGATAGTGGAAGGCCTTTCAAGAATCCCGGGATGTTGATGAACTTTGTGAAAGATTTCCGCATCAACCGCGGTTCTCTACACCTTATTATCCACGAGGGTAATGGTCAAACAAAGAAGCTTTCAACAAAACCATCTTGAAGATATTGAAGAAAGCGATAAATGATGCTAGTCGTGATTAATGTCAGATTAAACCCTAGCTTTGTGGGCCTCTGGAACCACGATTTTAACAAAGGCTATCACATATGCCGGTCTATATAGATTGGAAGCAATCTTACCACTAGAGGTTGAAATACCTTCACTTAAGGTCCACTCAAGGGATTGATAAGTGATAGAGACTAGAGTTTCTCACCTCAGAGTTAGAGCTGGTAGATGAAAGGCGTCCAACATCTTGTTGATCATTTCAAGGGTTATCAACAAGTTATGTCTTGTAGTTATAATCACAGATTTAAACCACGGGCATTTCAAGTGGGTGACTTAGTTTTGAGAGAAAATCCACGTAATCAGCAAGACAGAGAAAAGAAAGGGAAATTTGAACCTAACTGGCTTGGTCCATTTGTCATCATTGCAGTATACGGTTCTGGTGCATATCAGTTATCCACGTCAGAAGGGGACCTATTTGAAGAGCCGATCAATAGCATTCATTTGAAGAAATTCTATGTCTAAAATCGCAAGATCACGAATTTTTTTAAAAAAATTAGATAAAGGAATCTGAAAAAATCAAAAATCATAAAAGTCACAGAAAAAAATAAAAAATAAAAAGCGAGAAAAATTATGAAAAAGTGCAATAAAAGCAAGTGGTGAAAACTTGGAAAACAAGCGCTACTTGTGATTAAAATAGGCTCCTCCATCCATTATCTTATGTCTTGTTTTCATTTTTGGCATTATCCATCCATATCTATCCTCTGTATATATCTTTTATATCCATATCATATGAACAGGAATCCTTATGTTTCATCATGGCTTGATGAAATTTGTACATATCTTTCATCTTTAGGTTATGTTTACACTGGGGGAAAAAACACAGAAACATAGACTGAACAAGAGAAGAGACAACAAGCTTTTAGAACATCGCAAACAGACACAAAATGATTTGTCAAAATACAACAAACATTGTTATATCAAATCAACCACAACATGCTTATTCAATGCCAATGGACATCAAAACAATATATTTCACACAAATGTCAAAGAAGAACATCAATGATGATAACCAAATTGGATGATGTAATCACGAATAATTTGAAATACTTTTAAGCAAAATTTGAATAGTTGTTTTTTGATTTTTCTATCATATCTACGGAAGATTCAATGAAGTGTCTTGAACTAAGAAAGCAAGGAAGGTATGATTTTTATTTATCTACATTGTTTGTGAGAAATCTTTGGTACTATGCAGTGGTCAGGGGCATGCTCTATCTGGGAATCGGTGATGACATTTCGGAATTTGCATGGGAAAAGGGTTAACTCTTGTCTGTTTATGCAAGCAATACTCAAGTCATCTCGGTTCAATTATACCTAGATGCTTGTATTAACTTGCTATATTAAAAATCATGAAAGCAATACTCAGGTCATCACTGGTGCTAACATACCCTTTGATGCTTGTATTAACTTTCAACATTTCAAAGCTCTATGATGATACAAAAAGCAAAAATAAGCTCTCCAAATGGCAATATTGTATGGATGTCCTGTATGGTTAATATAGATTGCATTCATATTAGAATCTGCATTTTGCATTCAAAAATTTCCCAAAAAAAAATTGGCAAAGAATCAAATGGTTTATATCTTTTCAAATACATGACTGAGTATATTTTGACATTCATAAAAACATCATTTCATACATTTTTCATATATATTTGCATTAGAAAATCATAAAATCAAAGCATACATCATATACATCATAAACATATACATTCATTCATCAAAATGGATTTCATCTCATAAATCATGTATACATATATATCATAATCATGAAACCATCATAGTAAATAGACACATTTTTATCATCATAAATAATCGCTGCATTTCATATATCTCAAAAATGAATGTCAAAATGTACAAGGATGTAAACTACAAATGATGTAACATCATCAAAAATGAGATCATCTCAAGGTGTATACAAAATATCTCAACAAGTATCATAAAAATATCATCTATAATGCACTAGGCAGTGCTATCCTCTGATGGAGCTGGTCTGGGACCTGTACCACCTACCCCTGATGGACCTACACTGCCTGTCCCTGATGGCCCTCCTGGAGGTAATGGCTGTGTCACACCTCTACTGGTAGTATGAGAGCGACCATGAGTAGATCGTGACTAAGCATAACTCTCTCTCCCCTTAGGTGGAACCACATCATGATATCTAGTCCTATAAAACTCAGCGTCTCAAGTGGCTCTAGTCACCTCTCTCATCATATCACCAGTCAAGGTGCTACCTGCTACTCTCTGTAGGCTATCTACCAAAGCAATGGCTTGCTCACCTCGTTGTCTTGCTATATCCCTCTCAGCAGTAACTGAAGTCAGTTGTCCCTGCAACTGTGAAATCAAGGCCTGTGCCTATGCAAGATGAGTCTGCAAACTCTGTACTGTACTCTGTAAAGAGGATACCTGGCCTGATACTGCTGGATCTACTGAAGAAGATGGATCTGTGTGTCACATCCGTGATCCACCTCTGCCACCTCTCCTACCACCTCTCCTACCACCTCTATCATCACCCCTACCACCATCACCTCTACCTACACCCTCCCCCTCATCACCTCCCTCCTCATCATCTCCTCCACTCTCATCATCACTGTCCTCTGAATCGTCATCCTCTGAAGCTGAGTCTCTATGTCGTTGTCTCTGTGCAGCAATAGGAACAATAGCCTCATCAATATCAAACATACGTGGTGCCGGATGCTCTAAGACATACTGAAAATACTCTGGTGTTGTCCCTGCATCAAGAACATCCACTCGGTAATCCCACATCACTTCTCCTAAACTGGTGAACTCTGCCACTACTGTCTCATAGGAAATCTGTGGACCCCACATAGCAAGCTCTAGTTGTCGTCGTGAATAAATGGCCAAACCTACAGGCATACCCTGAATCTGTCCAAACTGCTGACATACTCGTCCAGCAAGAAATCTCTCAATAATCCATGGAGTTCGCCCAATCAAAAATCTGGAAGTACATACATATGACATCTCCCTCGCATCCTCTGGCCATGGCTCACAATCTAAATATGGTCTCCAGCATACTGTATCCAGACTATCCAATAGTCGCTGCTAATGCACTAGTTTGCCCAGTCTCGGCTGAGCAATAATATGAGCATATCTCCATCTGTACGATCGACCAGCTAGTCGCTGTCCTCGAGTCAATGGACGTAAAATAGCAAAGTGCTCCCATGCCCATATTTGTAGTAATGAGCACCCAACAGCAAAACTCCAGCCTCTACCATAAACAATATGATGTAACTCATCATATAAGTGGGCTAGCATGCATGTACCCCATGCATACCGTGTCCCCTGCATCACCATACTCTCCAAAACATGACCCCACTCGATTGTGAACCCCTTCGACCTATGGTCGGGGCATAACACACCTCCAATGAATCCTGCAAGTACAGCTGGTAAAGGTGGATATGTATCTGTCATCTCACCCCATGGAATGAAATATCCAGTGATTTGATCATCTCTGAATACCCATCTCAAAGAATCAGTGCCTCCAACCTCTTGGCTATCAAATACCACTATATCTCCCATTACTGGGATCCGCAAGATGCGATATACATGCTCAGGGGTCACTGTAATCTCTCCGGTCGGTGAATGAAATGTGTTGGTGTCACTATGCCACCGCTCTAAAAGTGCTGTCAATAAAGCCCTGTTGAGGCAAACCTCAGGCATGTCAAGTAATGAACTCAATCCACATGCATCAATCACATCTCTATCTAACTGTAACAACTGTGGTATCAAACTCCATGTACTAGGAAATGCCTCCCGTGACTGCAAAACACCTCATCTCTCCTGTTGACACATCATCAAAACAAAATCAATATCAAATCATCATGACTTATCAATCAAAACTGAACATCAAACTATTTTTTTTTCATCATCATGGAAAGCAGATAATCAAAATCATGTTTGTTTTTAACAACCTTAGAAGCAAACAAATCAATCAAACTATTTGGTTTTCATCATCATGGAAAGCAGATAATCAAAATTATATTTGTTTTTAACAACTTTAAAAGAAAAACTATCAGTTCTTACTTGTTTTCCAACAACTTTGGAAACAAATTTATCACTTGCAACAATAGTCAATCAAGGGTGCTACAGAAAACATCATGGGCACTACAGAATTCATCAAAGCCGCTATAACATCAAGGGCACTACAAAATCTATCATTAGCGCTATGCTTTTCATCAAATGCGCTATGAAATCAAATGCGCTACGAAAATGATCAATAGCACTGCAAAACCTATCATATGCGCTACAGAATCATATGCGCTATGAAAATGATCAATAGCACTGTAAAATCTATCATATGCGCTACGAAATTAAATGCACTACGAAAAATATCAAATGTGCTATGAAAAGCCTTAAGGGCGCTAAAACATCAAATTTTTACCATAAACATTGAAATACGTGCCACGAACAGAAATTTTTTGAAAAGTAGGAGATTTACGGGATACATACCGGAGGTCCATAGTGCGCTGGCTACTGATGTTGTCGGATATGCTCGAAACGGTGTTGGTGAATGGGAAGTGCCATCTTTCTCACTCGAGAGCTCAAAATTTGCAAATTTTACTAGGTTAAAATTGATAATGACATGGAAAATGACATTTTTAACCTATATAAGGGTAAAATTGGTGGGTTTTATCATATTTTAACATAGCAGAGGCAATTTTTGACATTAATTTTCATTTCATATCTCTTCGGGGCAGTTTCTTCACATCATTATTTTCAAACGATGAATCGACATCTTCAAAATCATAAACATCGAAAATTCCACAAAAATTTCAAAAAAATTCAATAATTCACAAAAATTCAAAATATTATCGATTCATTGTTCACGGGGGCATATACCTATCGACATTTCGACAGTCAACATCTGGGGTAAATTTCAAAATTCTTTGAAGCAATGCGTAAAACACATCACTTCAAAGAGGGGAAAAATGTATACACCTAAAAATGGTCACATCACATTTGTCTGGTAATTAATTAAATATTCTTAATATTTAATTAAATCTCCGAATTTCATCTACGTATAAATAAATTTAAATAATTTATTTATATTATTTCATTCTTTCATTTTAGGTAAATAAATAAGTTTATTTAATCATCTTTTCTTATTCATTTCTTAATTAATTAAATAGGTTATTTATATTATTAATTATCATATAATCTTGGCTTGAATATTTTATTCAAATAAGATTAAATATTCTTCTTTTCTAATTAAATCCTCTAAAATATCATTCATAATTAAATGTTAAAATGTTTAATTAATTCCTCTAATTAGATTCTAATATCCATTCATAATTAAATATTCCAAAATATTTAATTAAATTCTTCAAATGTCCATTCATAATTAAATATTCCAAAATATTTGATTAAATTCTTCAAATATCTATTCATAATTAAATGTCTTAAAATATTTAATTGAATTCTTCTAAATATTTTATTCTTCTAAAGTCGTATCATAATTAAATGTTCAAGATGTTTAATAAAATCTTCCATAGTTTTAAAAATCAAAAATCAAAATTCAATAAATGAAATTAAATTTATTTATTTATTTATTTAATTTAAAGATTATCTTCAACACCCGTGAAACAAACTGCTGAAACAAAAAAATTAATTTTCTCTGTTTCTGTGCAGGCTTGTTCCCGTGGGTTGAAGACAGGAATCCATCCTTCTCTCCAACCTCTCAACCTCTTCCATCTTCTTCTCAACCTCTCCATCTCTCACCTTTCAATTCCACCAGACAATCTTACAACCGTTGATCCTTGCCAGCCAGGATTTTGCCTGAGAAAAGCTATAAATATGACTGCCGGGTACTCCAAATCATATAGAAGCTTTCAGTAAAATAACTATAGTCAAATTGCAAGTAGTATAAACCTTTTTAGCATCATAGCATTAGCATAGCATAGAATTATGTCATATTCATTCCATATCATAGCATCTTCCGTTTACCCCTGTGCATAATCCACAGCCCCTGTCCATATCCGTGAGCATTTTCATATTCACTAGCATATAGGATAGAACTTTCCTTTGCATACTCATTCTACAGCAGCCATTTGGAGAAGCTGAGCTTACACAAAATCTGAGAGCAGCAGCTTCGAATCTCTGGAGATAGAGGAAGATGGAACGCTTCTGAGGAATATTTTATTTCTTTGTTTGAAATTAAATCAATTAGCAATTTCTTCAGTATAATGTTCCATTAATTGTGTTTTTGTTTTCATTTAGATTACATATTTTAACATACCGGGAGTGAGGATGGATGTATGGTATACCCAAAGGGTAGGATTGAGGTGAAGGTTTCAATATCAACCAATATTATTGAAAACCTTTTTGAAGATTTTGATAAGGGTTTTGTTGGTTGCTTCATCTTGGCCATTACCTTGGGGGTAATAGGGTGTTGAATAGTGATGTTGGATACGATATGTCTCACAAAGGTGCTTCATGTACCGATTTTTGAAAGGATTTCTATTGTCAGTGATGATGGTGAAGGGGATACCATATCTACAGAGAATATGGTAAAGGATGAATTTGGAAATCTAAATACTAGTGATTTGGGAGAGTGGAATGGCTTCCACCCCCTTAGTGAATTATTTAGTGGCGGTTATGATGAAGATATGACCATCGGATGAGGGGGGATAAATCTTGTCATTTAAATCAAGACCCCATTGTGAGAAAGGAAACAGTGCAATAATAGGTTGGTGATCTTGTGTAGGAGTATGAATTAGATCTATGTGTTGTTGACATGACACACATTTCTTGATGAATTCACAAGCGTCATGCTCCATGATTGGCCAATAATATCCTACTCTGAGATTTTTCTTCGCCAAGGTCATCCCATTGGAATGAGACCCACAAATACCACTATGCACTTCATTTAATGCAACATGATATTCTGATTCACTCAGGTAGTGAATGAGAGTTCCATCATACCCTCTATGATAAAGTGTATCTCCTACAATTGTGTAATGGGAGGTGTGTTGAATGAAGGATTTTTGTTGCTTATGGGTGAGATCAGGTGGTAGGATATTGTCATGGAGGTAACCATAAATGTTGTGATACCAAAGGGATTGGGGACCCATGATATTGCACACCATTTCATTGTTAGGAATATCATACATTGGGATTAATAGTTATTCTATGAGGAACTCACAATCCATTCAGTCTTTAGGCATATCAATGAGAGAACCAATTGTAGCCATAGCATTAGCTACCTTGTTTTGTACTCTAGGAAACTGCTAAAATTGGATATGGGTGAAATATTTCTTTAAATAATCCACCATTCATTTATAAGGAATAATCTTATCATCCTTAGTTTGAAACTCATCATTGACCTATTTGACTATAAGTTGAGAATTGCCAAAGACACGAAGACAAGTGATATTCCATTGGATTGTGATTCTAAGGCCAATGATTAGAGCTTCATATTCAACAATGTTACTCATGTAGGGGAATACCAACCTTCATGAATTTGGGATGTAGTCACCTTGTGGGGTGACAAAGAGAATACCCATACCAACTCCATTGTGTGTGTATGACCCATCAAAATATAATTTCCACATATCTGATTATGAGACTGTGAGGAATCCTTCATCAAGGAACTCTGCTACTAATAGATATGCATCTATCAAAGGAACATCATCCAATTAATTTTCTATCACTTTCCCTTTGATTGCTTTACATGGTCCACCTATTCTATGTCAAACTCGCTAAGTAGCATAACCCACTTGGCCATGTGTCTATTTAAAGATGTTCTTGATAGTAGATATTTGAGTGGGTCAACTTTTGATATTAGCTTGATAGGATGACTAAGCATATAGTGATGTAGCTTCTGTGAACTGAAGATGACAACTAAACAAGATTTTTCCATAGAGGAATAGTTAAGCTCATAGCCCACAAGAGTATGATTGATATAGTAGATGGAACGTTCTTTGGAAAAATCATCATGTTGGGCCAACAATGCCCCCAATGCAACTGAAGTGGTTGAGATGTAGAGTAATAGTGGCTTATGAAGAATAGGAGGCATTAAGATTGGTGGATTGGCTAGATACTCCTTGATCATTTTGAAACCTTGCTGACACTTTGGATCCCATTTGAAAGTTATATCTTTAAGGAAGAGGTGTGTAAATGACTAGCATTTATCAATGAGTTGGGCTATGAAATTCCTGATAGATTGTAACTTTCCTTGTAGACTTCATAACTATTTTAGATTGTGAGGCGGTGGAATTTCCATTATATCCTTAACTTTTGATGGATCCACTTCAATATATCTTCTTGATACAATGAATCCTAGTATTTTTCTAGATGTAATGCCAAAAACACACCTCTTTGGATTCAATCACAACTTGTACTATTCTAATCGCTCAAAGATTTTCCTTAGAACCTTGGGATGATCTTCTCTTATCTTGGATTTCCCTAGTAGATCATCAACATAATCTTTCATTATAATATGGATGAGGCCATGGAAGATGACTATCATTGCATGTTGATAGGTTTCCCCCATGTTCTTGACACCAAAAGGCATGACATTGTAACAAAAAGTTCCCTAGGGGGTGGTGAATGCAGTCTTGTACTTGTCTTCAGGTGCAACTATGATCTGATTATATCCTAAGAAGCCATCCATAAGGGATAGCATGGCATGTCCTACTGTGAGATCTACTAACATGTCAATATTAGGAAGCAGTAAATCATCTTTTAGGCAAGCTTTATTAAGATCCTAGAAGTATGTATAGATTCTAATATTCCCATTAGCTTTAGCCATGGGTACTATGTTTGATATCCAATTGGAGTAATCAATTGGTATGATGAATCCAGTCTTTGATAGTTTTTTCCAGTTTTTTCTTAACAAGTAGGGCCACTTGGGGATGCATTTTCATGAGCTTTTGGTTCATTGGTTTTGAATCTAGACAAACATCAAGGTGGTGTACAACCAATGCGAGATACAATCTTGGAATATCTAAATAAGACCAAGCAAAGTTAATGATCCCTTCCTTGAGTAAATTGACAATGATGGGATACTCTTCCTCAGACAATGACTTGGCCACATAGGTAATCTTGGGCTCTTCCTCTATTCCTAGATTAACTTATTTCGTCTCTTTAATAAAAATTGAAGACCATTCAGATAGATGAGTTCCAATGAGGGGAAGATGAACATCCCCATTCTCTAGTGCCTCATCAAGGTTTTCACCAAAGGATACACCCTTTATTTTTACTTTTGATGAGTCAAGAAGGGCCTCGGGGATGTTTTCACTAGGTGACTCTTTTTTGTTCTATTTCTTTTTGCTTTTTTGGTTAGGGTGTTCAACTTCCCCCAATTCCATAAGATGTACATAAGCTTCTTCTGAAGGAAAATTTTCCATAGGTGCACTCCCTTGTAGGTCCCAATCAATAAGGTCAGCGTGACAGAATGAAAGGATGATGGAAAATATTGAGGTGGAATCGAAGAGGGAAGGGAGATATACGTCATTGTATAAGAGAATGCTTGCTTCTTCTTTGGGTATCTCCTCTAGAAAATCATTATCTGAGTTAACATTATTGGAAGTGTTAGTGGATGATGTGGGCCCTTTTTGCTTCTTGTCATAGCTTAGGCCTACATGTTTAGGTTGCACTAGTGTCTCAATGGGCTATAATCTTCCATGTTCCTATACAACAATCCCTCCCCCTTGATAGTTTTATTTTTCTACAAGCTTAGAAGCATGGGGATAAACCTCTTGGAAGTATTCAAGAATAGAAGGAGAAGGCTTGAGTTTTTCCCTATAGACCCATTGATTGATATCTTCATTCATTTGGTCATGCAAAGTTCTTGGACCTTGAAAGGTAGTGGAACCCACACTTTTAGAGCTGATGGTTTTCATCCTTGTTTGTTCATTTTGTGCATACTAGGAAGTTTGGCCATAGGTGTGAGGAGATGGAGGCACTATGGCCACATTAAGAGTTGTACACATCTCATATTCTCTATAGCCTTTGTTGATGATCTAGACTTTGGTAATGGTAGAGTTAGATGTAATGGATGGATTAGATGATGTGTTAGATGATGGATTGGAGGGTGGATTGGATGATGGAATGGAAGAATGGATGTATGGTGATTCCTGAGGGGTTTCCACTTCTATGAACTGTAATGTAAATAGATTGAGGGAAGAGCCATTATCTACAAAGACCTGTTTTACCTTATGGCAGGTGACCATGACCTCAACATGTATGACACAGTTATGGGATGGATTGATCAGTGGCATATCATTTTGGCTAAATCCCATTTGGTAGGTGGTTGATAAATATCCTACTAAAGCTTGGAACTAGGTAGGATCAATGTCATTGTGCACATGCATATCCTAAGGAGCTTTTGTAAGGATTTCTTGGTGGATTAGGAAGACCTAAGAAAATCAAGGATGGATTTTTGGGCTGGAGTCTTACTGAGATGGTCAAGGATATTGAACTATGAGCTCACAAGAGCTAGCTGAGATGGAGTGGAAGGCCTAGGAACTGATATGTGGGTACGAAATGTAGTAACAACACATTAAGGGTCCCTTCCTTTGACATAGATCATAGAGACACGAGTCTCTCCTTAGGTGATGCACATAATAATATTCTCCTATTTTTATGGCACATTTTTATAGCTAATATTATTAGTGTTGTTATTGCTAGGCCCAGGGTTTGCGTTTGAGGTGTTGGGACTATGATAGTGCTTAGGGAAGGCATTTTGATATATCTATAATTAAACATAAGATGATGCAGCCTGATTTGCATCCACTATGATATCATCTCGATCTATGAAATCTTGGATATAACCTTTAATTCCTTGACATATATTAGTGGAGTGACCTTTTATCTTTTGATAATCACAATACTCATTCTCTCTATACCAAGTAGGTTTGGGATTTGACTCATCAAAAGGCTTTGTCACAGGATAGGTGACCACATAATTTTCTTGAAGGATCCTCCTAAAAACAACATCTACAGGTTCTCCAAAAGGAGTGAATGTACGCTTATTATTCCCCTGATTGTATTGATTAGACTATGGAGGACAAGGTGTACCTTGGGGTTCATATATGACATTAGAAACTAATTGTGGGGGATTGGCATATTGTTATCTTTGTGAAGTTTTAGCTACTTGGATGTATTTAGTGTCGGTGACACCATCATTGACAACATTTTTTTTCTTGTTCTAGTAGTGGCATTTATCTCCAGACTGCTTATATTTATCTCCTTGAAGATTTTGATTTGTTCCTTAGTGATGAGGGTCCTCTCAATAGTATTACCCTTCTTAATGACCTCTGTAAAGGTGGTAACACAATGGAGATGTAGGCTATGGTCTAGTTCAGGGTAGGAATTTGCAACAAAGATGGTTATCAAATCCTTCTCATGGAGATTGGATTTAAGCTAACAAGCCAGGGTTCACCACCTTTGCAGGTAGCTTGCAAATGTTTCTCCATCACATTGCTTATCTTTCAAGTGATCTAAAGTGTCTATTTCCTTCTCCAAATTAAAAGAGAAGTGTGCAACAAAATTTTTGAACAAATTCACATAGGAAGAAATTGAACCCTTCAAGACCCATGAACCAATCTAGAGCTTTCCCCATTAGGCTCCTAGGGAACAATTGTAGGAGATAATTGTCATTTTGTAAGACTTCTTGGCAATGCATGTAAAATTCTTGCAGGTGGTTTCTTGGGTCACTCCTCCCCTTATATTTATCAAATTTTAGCATTTCAAAATGCTTAGGGAAGGGGACAAGTGAGATGGAAGGATAAAATGGATAAGGACAAATCTCCTCAAATTTGAAGGACTTCTTGGATGTCCCCACTTGCAAGTCTTTGAGGGTGACTTTCACATCTTCCCACTCATTATTAACTAGTGATGAGGAGGAAGGACTTGCTGGATTGGACTGATCATATGGGACATATTGTTGATGTGATGGTGGTGGAGGCATAATGGATTGATCATATGATGGTGGAGATGAATATGAAGAAATTTTTTGGTATTGATCAGGATACATGGATTGTGGTTTGGCATAAGCTTTTTGGTATGATGGCGAGACTTGGTAGTATGATGAGGAGACACCTTGCTAATAGGATGGTGGTTGCTAGAAGGAAAATGGATTGGATTGGTAGTTGTACATAGCTTGGTGTTGGGATGCATATGGAGGTGGTTGTGGATTGGATTGTTGATAGTAGGTGTTTTTTTATGATTTCTAAGGATTAATGTATGATGGCAGTTGCTTGGATTGTTGTGGATTATAGTAATAATGATTGGTATTGGGGTTATATGTAGGGGGTTGCTGATAGTAAGTGCTTTGAGGATGGTATAGGTATTGGGAAGTAGGGTTTCCTGGAACTTGATGAGTGGATTGCTCTGATTGTGACAAAATTTTATCATGAGGTGGAGGTTGTGATGGGATTTAGGAATGGTGAGGAGGTTGAGATGGGATTTGATATTTATATGGTGGTGGTTGTTATGGGATTTGGGATTGCTGAGGTGGTGGTTGTGATGATATTGGAGGTTTTTTGTGTGGTGGTTGATAAGATAGTTGTTGTTGAGGGGGGACTTGTGATTGATGAGGATGCTATGATGGATTAGTTTGTGATTGGTGTGGTGGTGGTGGTGGATTACCTTGAGGTTGATGTAGGGGTGATTGTTGATGTTGCAGCAGGATTTAATCATGATGTGGGGGATGTGAAGGAATTTTAGTATGTTGTGGAGGTTATGATGGGGGTTGTTGTGGTAGTTGTTGATGAGACAGTTGCGATGGTGGCTATTGTGGGCTGCCTTAAGGTTGATGCAAGGGTGGAAGATTTCCTAGAGGCTATTGTTGATATGTGAAAGGAGGTGGGGATAAGTTTAAGTTATGTGTATGAATAGGAGGTATGTGAGGAGGGAGAGAAACAAAAGGATTATATGTATTTCCCCCAGTATTCCCTAGTGATTGACCAGATTGATTCGGTAGAAGAGGTGGTGTGGATGGTATGGGGATCAAACCCTGCATAATGTTCATGCCTTGTGGGTTAAGGGGATCGAGACCGTGAGGATTGTTTGGAACTTGATGACTGATAAAGCCCAAAGGATTGTTAGGACTAGGACCTTGGGGATTGTTGGGATCAGGCACTATGCCCATGACTAAAATCCAAATTCGAGGAGGTGGGACCTAATAATAGACAACATTTCCAAATCTGGGTTGATACAATGTATCTTATGGATTAACTTGAGGGACTTGTGGTACCGACGAGCCTAGGTTAGCCTGGGAGCTTTTCAGATTTTGTGGTTGAGGGGGCATGATGTTGACATACTGCAACATATCAAAACTAGGAGGTGGCTTGGCACTCCTAATAAGAAATTGCATAATAATTTTGTCTCCCCTCTCAGTCAAAAGATGATCAGTCATTTACAAGTTGGTGGGATCACTAAGGTACTCATTGACCATGAGATCAGGTTGGTTAACCATTAATTCTTTAGGGGAAGATTGTAAGGGGGTTTTTGTGTTGGATTGTAAAGAACCAGCGATGGTGGGAAGATTTAGAGGATACTGAGGCTGACCACCTTGAGACTGTTGTTGTTCCATTAGTTTCTTTGCTTGTGACCAAGTAACGGGCATGAAAATGCAAAGGACTGAGAGATTAAGATGACACAAAGTCCTAAGATGCACTTAAGTGGTGTCCTAGATGATGAATTAAAGGATTGCTAGGATGATAGATTGATTGATTGGAAGATTTCTAGGATAATGATAGATTGATGATTGGATTTGATTGATTGATTGGATAGGATGGTTGATTGGATAGGATCAATTGGATTAACTCTGGACTAGGTATAGGAGTGCGACTAGATGATGCAAGATGATAATTATTGGATCAAATGATGAGAATGATGATTACGATGTAGAATCTACCTCAAGATGGAAATAAATTGATTAGGTTGTGAGGGATTATTGACTCGGGATAGTTGACAATCCTAAGTAAGCATGAATGATAATGGTTAGGGTTAGTTTCCTAACCCAATTGGATAAAAGAACCCTAAAAATAATTCCTATGAAACTACGATCGATGAAATGATGTTGGATATGCAGTCTAAGGATGTCTTAAGATGTACCTATGTGATTTAATTAAGGATTCAATGATTTTAAAAAAATGTAGATGGACTAAAATGATGATTATGGGTAGACGGATGATGATAAAAAAAAATTTGATCATAGGAATGGAATTGGGAAACAATAGGATTTAAGTGGTAAAGAGGATTCAACCTCAATTTTTTTGTATGGGACACAGATTTACCTTTGTGTATCACAACTTCGCCCTTCCACATAATGGGATTTCCTATCTAAAGAATCACAAGATCACCTTTGTGTGTCACAAGATTGCCTTTGTAAGGTTCATGGAATCACCTATGTCTTGGATTGTATAGAAAAAACTCATGGGTTCACCTATCTAGGTTTCAATATTCCCCCTTTCTTTATATGTATGGATGGGAATAGAAATGCCCATCGAGATAATGACTTTTCCTATTTCCTTGAATGTATAGACTAGATTTGGTATGGACCAGACATGTGATCACCCTTGCAGAAAATAGGTTTGCCTATTGTGCGGGATGGATGGATGAAAGACTGAGAGATGTGGACATGGACTTGCCTATTCGAGGAACACGCAGATGAGGTCGCTTATCTAAGGGACCCCGAAGAAAATTTTCCCCTGACAAGAGCGAGTTTTCCTAAAGGTTGAATTGACTAAACTAAGACACAAAATGACCCCTTCCAGGGCAGGTTCGCCTATCCACAATGAAAGTTCACCCCTTTGAGAAGCAAACTCACCAATGAGGGTAGGGGCAGACTATGGAAAAGGACTGAAAAAACATGGAAAACAAAAATCAATGGGCTAGGGTTGACTTTCACTGGTGACAAGCACTGGTATGTCACAAGAAGATACTCCAAATAGCACAAGCCTAAAATTAGTAGTAAATTTTTGCTAACTTTATATAGATCCACCACCTTGAGGGGACACCTGACGGTTAATACCCTGTGATACCGGGGTGGTTCTCTGGATCACCCTTTCTCATGAAGGCAGATAGCTAGAGATCCAATGGCATAGGATCATCAACAAACACCACAGGCTCACCTTATCTCTCTCCTTGGGAACTATCATAGTTCACCATGAGGATTTCTACCTCAACCTAAGGGAGTACGTGGTGAGTAACTTTGGGGTATGATCCACATCCCCTACACTACACCAAGTCATGGTTGAACATAGGTCTCTATCTAGGCTATATAGGCTCTCTCATGAGTCCTCGATACACTAGGAGGGTGCATGAGGCACAACCATGAACACCGACCTATCACAAGCATGGATCAGGAGCTCCAATGAGGTACTAAAAACTTTAACCAACCCCACACATCTTATCTAAGTATCACCTTAGGTTTAACACTTTTCTAGACATGATGTGAATGGATTGAGGTACAACTTTAGTTATCCCCCCTTTATATACCCTGTCAGTAATGTGTGGTTGAAATTGTGCCCCAATTGATGAAATCCCAAGCAAGTCTCCTATAGGGAAGGAAGTACTCTACATTTCTACTGGTCACCAGCCTCATACGTAGGGCAAGGGGAGAGTGTACATGCACTAGTACTCCTAGATGTACTCAAATAGATTGGAATGAGTTATGGTTTTTGGTCACCCAAGATCACTGTACAATGCAAGGGGAGAGCATACGTCAACAACACACTCCCAAACACAACAAAAAAGTAAATTGACCCTTTAATTAAGTCTACGTGTGCCTAGCTAGTATGAAAAAGACAACAAACAGAGCTGACTAAGGGCTTTGACCACTCATCCTACAACAAACATGTTAGTAGTTTTGACCTCCATTCTTGGGAAAATGACTAGCTACACAAGCGTTAGTAAAATCTAATAGGAACAAATGAACAAGTCAGCTGATTAGTACTCAAATCCAAAATCAAATGAAAGCTCAAATCAAAAATTAATGTTATGGATTACCTCGAATTCTCCTTTCTCCTAGATGCAAGTTTTCCTTTTTGGTAAATAGGTGGGATTGCAGATGCCTGTCTGAGGGAGAGACATGAACGTGTTCACCTCTATGGTCAAAGTGGGATCTCCACTTACTCCAACAAGTTTTCCTATTCAATTCATCACAACATATTCACCTCTAAAAGCACTAGTCTGGATTAGTAGCAACAAGTTTTCCTTTCTGAGAGAAAGGAATATACATGTTCACTTGTGTTTAATGCAGGTCAATGCCTATGTTAGGCGGATTTTCCCATCTGAGTAGTTTTTCCCCCGTTCCTAAAATATGAACCTACAAAATTTGAAACAACACAAAAAAGTAAAATTAGACCCATGACATGGGTCCCACCAGGCATGCAAAAAATGTGTGCAAGTGAAATTCCCTATTCGAAGAATGCAAAAAAAGGAATGCAAAATGAAAAATACAATACAACACCTCAAGATTTTCCTAGTTGAATTCAAACAAAAATATAAGAAAATAATACCTTTTACCTTGCTTGAATTGTTGAGTTGGTTGGCCCTTTTGAAGATCAATTTGTGTGCTTCTTGATTAGCAAAACAACTCAAATCCTAGTGAAAATGAAGCTAAGATGATGGAGAATGCAATGTTTAATGTGGGTAATTGATTAGATGCAAGATGAGAGCTCTAAGTGGCTGCAACAATCGAGGTATGCTTGATAGTGTGTGAGTGCATGAAATTAGCTAAGTATTTTCTTGACTAAGTGATTTTCCAAAATGAGGGAAAATCCACCACTTTTAGGGGAAGTTCCTCTAAATGAATGAATGGATGAGATGCAACGAAGGTGGGGAAGATCAATGGATAGGGTGAGTTGAGAACTCACAAGCCAACTCATGTTGACATGTGGCAAATGAGGTGGACAAAAGGGGATGAAGTGGAGGTGAGGTGGAACTACTAGGAAGTACCTTGGGAATGAACAAGATCTCCTCGTAAAGGAGGTATTTTTCCACATGTACCTTGAGAGAACAAGTGAGGAATTAAATATTCCTAACAATTCCTCATGGGGATGAGATAAGGAATTAAAAATTCTTGAAAAATGCATGGGGGAATAAATGTGAATTTTAAATTCACACGGGGAAGAGGATGTTGGAAACAAGCAACACTGAGAGGGGGGATTGAATCAGTGTTGTGAAAAAATTTAACTTTATTATTCTGTCAATTAACTTACTTAACCATTCAGGGTATGTGCAGGATCATGATGGGCCAAAAAGTGGAAATATGATGGGTATGTGGTTGATGACTTTTTTTTACCCAAAATTGATGAAACAAAAAGGGTTTTTAAAGGAGATTCCCAACTTTCCACCAATATAAATTATTCTCTACTTTGAATTTAATAAGTAATTATCATTCATTTTCTATTCAAATTACAACTAAAGTCTTGATTGATAGGCTGATTGAAAAAAATCTATAGCTTTCAAATGGTATCACATTTTTTGAATCCAAAACATGTGTCACATTCTATGCTTTGTATACTATAGGATTAAAAAAAGAAAAAATGAATTTCATGAAGTTTTGAGCAAGTTAAGGTTGTTAGACATACAAGTTTTTTATATTTTAAAAAAGTTTTAATAATAAAATCATAATTAATTATTCAAGAAAAATTAAGCAAAAAAATATGCATCACATCAGACATGAGTCCTCTACTCTATATCTAAAAATCTTATAAAAAAAATATTATCAATTTATTGTGGTTAGTGGTCGCATTGTAGATAATTCCTACTATTTTTCCTTGAAATTTAAGTAATCGCTGCATTGAAATTTAAAATTTCTACCAACAGAATTTTTTTATGAAAACCTAGTAGTTTAGAAACTACTTTCAAGTTGAACATATAGATTTTATTCTTACATATTTTTGAAATAATATAGATAACTTATTCAATTTTTTACGTCGAGTTGCCTAACTCTGATTTTTCTAAATTTTTTTCTAGTTAAGGGCTTGTTTTTCCATGATGATCCTGCACATACCCTTCAAAAAAACAAACATGCATCAATAGAAAGAAAATAATCACAACACCATAACACCAAAATTTTTACATGGAAACCCTGTTAGGGGAAAAACCATGGTGGATGGCCAATCCACAATATAATATGAGTATACCCAAAATGAGAAGTACAAGATGGAAATGCACTCAAGCATTCAGGCTCACTGCTCAAAAAGGATGGGATTACTTCCATACAATGATTTGGAATAGATCCAAAAGAGTAAACTGATGAAATAGCATCCACAATGCCTGATTACAGTTCCAATTTAGCTCTATAGATAATCTTTTGTCCTTCTGATTAAGTCAACAATTCTTCTTTTCTTTGCACAACTCACACTGCAAAAATCTTAATGCACAAGTGAAACTCTACATAGTCGCTTAATCACTTTTCTTGATGATCACAACACACCACCACTCTTCTATTCCTACATGCCAAATTATATATTGAATCTCTTATATATATTCTTATCTAGAAATAAAATCACTCTAGGTCAGTCTTGGAAATATTATCAACTATCGGCCCAAATTTACAATTAAATTTTCAATGTGGATCTAACACCATCGACTAGACTATAGATAGGACCCATAATTAAATATTTGAACATAAGAACATTTTAAATAATTTCACTTTACACATCCACAATGCATCACATTCACTGAATCAGTTACAATGAACAAATAGATAGAAAACATCCTATCAGACCTCCAAGCTCGTACAGTGACTGATGCAACACCATAAAATTTAGTAATAAGATAATTTACATGCTCAACAAGAAATACCTAGGATCCACAACTCAAAACAATGATCCAGTGAAGTAGACAGATTAACTGACTGCCTAGATACCCTATTCTTCAAGTATTCTGTCGGTAACAGACAATATTACACTTTATCTGCCAGTATGACTAGATGTTGATCTACAGACCATGGAAATGTCTTTGATTGCCATCAATGACAACAATAGAAGCCATATTCCAACAATCTACCCCTTTAGGATTGATGGAGACACTTAGTGAAAAATGACTAAGTGTTGAAACTGGTAAGTACACTACCAAAATTTAGAATACTGCTCCCCCTAAGAATTTCAAGGCATTTTTTACTGCACTCTCTCCCCCTTTGACATCAATGACAAAATTGGGGAATTGAAAATTGCAAAGATGTGCAGACATAACCTGAGACATACAAAAAATTGAAGACGTCTGTGAAGTTATTCTTCAGTCCACTTAAGTTTGATTCCCAAACACTTCTAAAACTCTCCAAAATGGTTATATTCCCACAAAGTAGATATGACAAAGTTTCTACTACTTCGAGACTTATTGAATCAGGAGCAACCATAGCATCTTTAGCTTCTTTCAAAGAATT
>VDFB02354032.1:0-18185 GCA_007258455.2 Sequoia sempervirens
ATTGTAGATCATGTGAATTATGTTGAATGAATATGCAACTGTGGGCATTGCTACAAGTTTATGTAATTAAATAAACTGGAAGTTTTAATTAAATCTTGGACATGTTGTTTTGTGGACGTAGCCCAAAAGGTGAACCATGTTAAAATTACTTTTTATCTTGTACTTCTATAAATTTCATTACTCTATTCTTTAATTATTTGTTTTGCATTATAATTGTTTAAATTTTATTTATATTTACTGCTCCAATCCTACCTGAGATCCCCAAGAGGTTTACAATATTTAAGTTCAAACACCTTATTAAAGTAGATAATATTCCACATGAACATTTATGAATTTTTTATGATAACCCCTTTATGCTAGTATACACATTTTGACATGGCAATGAGAACACACTAAATTAGGTAAAACTAAAAGGATGATTAAATTTATTTGTTATGAGTATGTTATACGATGATGGGAGAGTGGAACAAATAGTATACTAGTGCCTATATCTATTTGGGAAATATATTCACTAAATTCATAGAAAAAGTGTAATAATTGAAACCAAAGGTGATAACTTAATGAAGATATCACAAAATATTATCTTTCAAAATGTGAATAAGAAAACTAGTTTCTACACATACATTTAGAAATACAATAGATATTTGTAGCATAATAAATGACTCTAATTAGTAATCCATGAGCACACCCATACATTGAAAGGAAATATGAATCCTCCCAAGATAATTTCCATATAAACCAAATAGAGAAATATATGCAAACAAGTATTTAGAATCCATATGCAAAAGAATCTAGACAACATACCATCAAAGATGACACAAGATATACCTTGGGGAAACCCTCAAGAAGGAAAAACCCAACCTCCAAAAGCATCCATCACTCATGTATTATTTAGTAATAAACATTACAATACATATTCAGAGTCCTCCATGAACACCTTTGAAACATCCAGCCCTCTACAAGCACTCCATGTGAACAAGCATGTAACCACACATCTTGGATGCCATGTTTCAACCCTCAAAAATGCTAACAATTGTTAACATGTCAACTATCCAACCTTAGACAACTACCCATGTGTTTTATTTTATAGAAACAAGCTCACACAAAACCACCAAGTGGTATTACATAAAATCATGTGACTAATACCAGGAGCTTACAAAACCATTAACCCCTCATTTAATATCGGTACTAAGTTTTCTCGATATTAAATATTATTCCCATGTGTAACCCCACATTATATATTTAAACAAATATTACATACAACGCATAAAGTGGCCCCAAAAATGCTAGACCCATGTGATGCACACACCCCTAGATTCCCTAGGTGTACCACATAAATAAATAAATAAATATTACATTATAACATTATGCAAGTTGGACAACACACCTTTTCCTAACATTCTCCCACTTGTTGTATACATTGTATAAGGGTTAAACAAGTAAACTCAAACATGAACAAGGGAAGAATCCCATAGCCACATATACCATCAAGGAATCAAAGTGCTCCATGTTCTCCATCAAGATACCTGTAACAAGAATCAAGGTGACCACCACCTCAATCATGAATGCTCTCATCCTCCATCATGCCAATGCACAAAGATAAGAAATTTTCCAAAGAGATGCCACACTATCTATCATAAAGAAGCATAATCCTTACCTCCAATTTATATCCCAATACACAAGCACTCAATCTAAATGTAACAAGTATGCATCAATAGTTGTCAAGATATAATCACCACAGCTGAAAATAGCACCCACAAAAAATGTTAACACATCCAACTACCCATACCTCAAAGGTATACAAATCATAACAAGTGAACCTCATGCCATCAACATATACAGCCCATAACATTGAATCACATGCTCCAAGTGCCAGTCCTGTCAATGAAGAACATACACAACTAGGAACTCCCACTACATAGGTAATGTCAAATCTAAAAATGATCAAGGCATCCAAGATCCACCAATAGCATCAATAGAATTGTAACCAACATCATGTAGTGCCAAGGAACATCCATAAAGATATGCAAATCTTGCAAACCAAAATGTTGTAATACATGATCTCTCACCATAAGCCTCTATAGCTCTCCAAAGTTCTCCACACCCAACAAAGGAAAGAGATAAAGGAGCATCCATATCATCATCAAAGAACAATGAACAACACATGACCACAAACATAGTGATCACCATAGCTCCACACAAGATCTCAAAACCAATGTCATGTGAATACAAACATCCAAGAAGTAGAACAAGACCAAAAGAGAACATGTAAATCAAAACCTGAAGCATGTCCTTCTACACACACCTCTAAATGCTAAGTTGTGATAAGAATGGTCTCCTCCATAAAACCCCAAAGAGAACAGCAATATCCACATCTAACCATGACCAAGATGTATGCATCTCAAACCAAAGGAATATCAAACCAAATCCATTCCCAATCAAGGAAATAAGCCCAATAACATCTCCTCAACTCAAAATCAATGAATAGTCTCACAATGCATAAGGATATAAACATGCCAACATCCCTCAAATGAACCCTCTAGAACCAAAAATCCATAGCTAAATATATGCATGAGGAGATAAAGCATAAAATATAATGCATCTAAAAATAACAATGGGAAATACCTTAGATAATTAACCACCGAGTAGACCAAGAGTGGAGAATGAGAATGCTCCTCCAAGATATCCAAGTCATCATGACTCATCTAAGAAAAATCTCTTGATAGACCATGTTGAACTCACGTCCAACCAAAGTGTAGGCTCCTTGGACTTCCAGTTGAAACCTCATCAATGAGTAACCATCTCAACACATTTCTCTAATCACAAGAGATCTCTTGGCCTCGCCTATGTATCCAAGTATCCATAAGTACCTATAACCTATCAATCCATGCCAAACACCAAAAGCAACAAATCATCATCATGAAGCTCCCAAGAAAATGACCAATGTACCTAATACCAAGAGAACCAACCAAGATCAAATCCATATTCCAATAGTTGAACCATGAACACACCATGACATCATGATATCACATCTCCTCAAAAGAATATCATATGCTCCAATGAACATATCATGTACATGTATCATGCCAACACTCTAACACATTATCAAGAGTACATCATGACATAAGGCATAACCATCCTATCAAACAAGGATCACATGTCAAAAGATAAATCATGACACCTCAACCAAATACTAAAGAGTCCTCCATGGCTAACCAAGATGTTAAAATCTACAAACCACATGAAGATAACCATCTCCTATCAATGAAACCCAAGATGTCAAAGAACCCTCACTACATAGAAATAGAATACAAAAGTCCATCCATGACACCAATAAACAATGTAGAAGAACATCCACCATCAAATGGTGAATCCATATCATCATCGCAAGCTACCACTAAACCATTATATCGATCTCTCCATGGAAACATGGCAACCATCCTTTAAATAAAGATCCACCATGGCCCCAACACAATCAAAGAACTCAACACCATGAGCTCCTAAAGGGAAGATTACAAACCATGATCTCCAACCAAGAAGATACAAAACTTCCAAACCATCATCGCCAAACCATCATTGTCACAAGCTCCCACTGAAACTTGTAACCAAGCTATCCATGATATCATGATAATAACCTTCTCAATGAATATCAACCAAAACATGATCCTCAAGTCAAGAAGATACACTGCCACAAACCAAATAGGAACCAATCTTACACCACCAACAAAGAACCTGCATAAACAATCATGTCATGCCAAATTCCCTAAAGAATAAGGAACATCCATGACACCATGATCACCACCAAATATACCAACAAAAAACTCCACCCATGTCACACACGTCTGCATCACATATTCAACTACATAGGTCTCATGTCATGACTGCACTTGGCAATACTATCTCTCCTACTCAACATAATAACCCAAGTAGTAAAACAAGTGACTAAACCAAGCCACAAATATGAATAAGTGACAACAATGAAGTATCTATGGGCATAAATAACCCACATCCAAGTCATAAATGCAACCTATAAGTATAAACTATCTACAACACTTCACAACTATTAGATGCAACAATACAACATACAAATCATGAGAGTAATCAAAGATGTACATGTGAGTATACAATGAATCCAACATCAAATCACCAAGATTTGATTATCCATAAGCTCACAAAATCACCATACTCAAAAGAACCCATAAGCAACTTAGATGGAAATAACAATAAATAAACCATACTTAAACATCTCCAAACTTGATCCACTATGTAGTGCTCTAAATAAGCTTTTTGTTGACTATAAGAAGTCAAAAATTTGACTTCATATGCACAAGATATGACCTCTCCAAGATCAAAAGAAACATCCAAAATCCAACAAGCAATTCACTTTCAAAACAACAAAATCTGGAAAAACCACTAATGCCATAATATAGAGCATGAAACTACCTTCCCAACGTGTAATGAAATAACTTGCACGATAGAAGAATATGATAGAAAATATGCTGCAAATACTGAATAATAACTGAGAATAACAAGCCACTTTGAGGGGGAAAGCCTCTAAATATTTCCAATGAGAACACAATTCACAATATGATGATGAAATAAGACTCACAAACTCCTATATATACCTATATTCCTAGGATACCACCCAGGTTGACTTAGATAACCCTATATTAGCCCTAGGTTGACCTAATCAACTAAATAATAATATAATAATGATAATATTACTTAATTAGGAGTTAAGATAGCCACAAGCCAACTATTCATAACCTAATGTTCTCTAATACTAATGGTGTAGCATGCCCCCCCTCTTTGGATAAGAATTGTCCTCAATGCTAGGAAATTTTGGATTCTTTTGAATGAACTCCTTGTCTTCCCATGTGGCATCTTCAATTGGTAAATTCTTCCGTTGGATGAGATATTGAGCAAGTATTCTGGTCCTTAGCTTCCTTGTGTGTTTCTGAAGAATACATTTTGGTTCTAATATGATTCTTCCTTCTTCATCAAGCTCTAGTAATATTGTTTGAGTAGGTATGTTATTCCCAATTACCTTCTTCAAACAAGAAACATGAAAAACTTGATGTATCTTTTGTTGTTGATGGCAATTCAAGCTTGTAGGCAACACTACCTATCTTTTGCATGATTTGATATGGGCCATAATATTTTGGAGGAAACTTGTTATTCTTTGACTGTTTCTTTAGTGACATTTTCTTTTAAGGTTGCAATCTCAAGAAAACCAAATCTCCAACCTCAAAACTTCTTTCGCTACAATGTTGGTTTGCCTACTACTTCATTTGGTTTTGTGCCATGGATAGATTCTCTTTAAGTACTGAAAGTACTTGTTGTTGATGAATAATGTGGTCCTCCATAGCATGAAATCTTGGTGACACCTTCAATGATGATGTGATGGAAGGAGGATGATATCCATACAATACCATAAATGGAGACATTTTTTATGAACTATGGAAGAAAGTTGTATACCACCATTCTGCTAGTGGTATCCAATCTACCCATTAAGACTATTTATCTGAAATGAAAAAATGTAGATATCCTTCAAAACATTTATTAACCACCTTTGTTTTCCCATCAGATTATGGATGGTATGAAGAACTGTGAGCCAATTGAGTACCCAAACACTTGAATAAATCTGTCCAAAAGTTACTAGTAAAGATAGGATCATGGTCACTAAATATAACCTTAGGTATATCATGTAGCTTTTGAATATTATCCAAAAATTATTTTTCCACTATACTTGTAAAAGGATGTGATACTATAATAAAATGTGCATATTTAGTGAGGTGATCCACAACTACCATGATGACATTCTTACCATTAGATCTTGGAAGCCCTATGATGAATTCCTTGAGACCTCTTCTCAATGCTAGCTAGGAATAACTAAGGTTTGCAAGAGACTAGGTGTCTTAATTGTCTCCCCTTTATTTTATTGACAAACCAAACATTCTACCACAAATTTTTGAACATCCCCTTTTAGCCCTTCCCAAAAGATGTCCTTCTTGACCCGATGATATGTCTTCAAAAATCCTAAATGACCACCCACTGGAGACTCATGTAGCTCTATGAGAATCTTTTGTTTGAGAGAGGAATTCTTACAAAGATACAATCACTCTTTATACCAAAAATTATCTCCCTTCCAACAAAAATTATCTAAACTACTAGCATCACTCTATAATTTTTGAATGATATTACTAGTAGCCACATCATTTTTCCACTCTTCTTTGGCTTCTTCTACCCAATCTTCTTGTAATATTGAAAGGGTGAACAATAAAGCTTCATCCTTCCTTGATAGTGCATTTGCCACAACATTTTCCTTCCCTTTCTTATATATAATCTCAAAATCATATCCCAACATCTTACTAACCCATTTTTGTTGTTCTTCTGACGATAATCTTTGTTCCAAAAACTATTTTAGGCTATCATGATCTATCTTAACCTTTAAGTTTCTACCCATTAGATAAGGCCTCCATTCTTTTACTGTATGAAGAATAGCTAGCATTTCCTTCTCATAAATAGGTTTGATTTGATTCTTCCCCTTTAATTGGCAGCTCTCAAAAGCAATTGGCTAACCCTCCTGCATAAGAATTGCACCTATACTATTTCCAAAAGCATCAAATTCCACAATGAAATCCTTTATGAAATCAAGAGTGGCAAGTACTGAAGTTGTGCACATAGCCTCCTTTAACATTTCAAATGTTGAATTATAAGATTCATTACAATGAAAAGAATCCTTCTTCAATAAATTTGTGAGGGGTGCTACTATATGACCATAATTCTTCACAAATCTATGATAGTATCCAATCAATCCCAAGAAACCCCTCAATTTCTTAATGGTTTTGGGAATAGGCCATTCCATGATAGCCTTAATTTTGTTAGGATCCACCTTTACTCCATGTGAAAATATGTGTCCCAAGTATTCCACCTCATTAAGACAAAAAGCACACTTAGATGGCTTAGTATAGATTTTTTTTTCTTTGAGAACTTGTAATACTTGATCTACATGTTGCAAGTGTTCTTCCCATGTCTTGCTATAAACCAATAAATCATCAAAAAGAACTAATGTAAACTTCCTCAAGAAATTTTTAAAGACGGAATTTATCAAACTTTGAAATGTAGATGGAGCATTAGTAAGACCAAATGGCATCACCAAAAACTCATAATGATCCTCATGAGTCCTAAATGTTATCTTACAAATATCATCTTCCTTAATTCAAATTTGGTGATAAGTGGATCTAAGATCTAACTTTGTAAAATACATAGCTCCATTCAATTCATCTAGTAAATCATCAATGACTGGAATAGGAAACTTATCTTTGATGGTGTACATGTTGAGCACTCTATAGTCTAGACACATGTGCCAAGAAAAAGTTATGCCTCCTAAAAAAATCTTCCCAATTTGGCTATATAAGCAAAATCTAGTGGTCAGTGGGTGGTTGGACAATGGCACCACCCATACCTGACACCACTATGCAATCCAATTTAATTTTTTATTTTTAAAGTTTTTAATAAAAAAACTACAATGGAATTCAATAAAAAAATTGACTGTTGAAAATTTAAAGTTTATACCCCACATGGGGGGGTTGGTTGGCCCACTAACAGCATCGATGGAAATACCTGCCAACACAAGTACAAGGGGCTTGTTTGCAAATTTTCAATTTTTATTTAAATTTTCACAGGGTTTTTAAAATTAAAGTTTTATATTGTACGGGAAAATATTTTTAATGGCCACATAACAATTTTTTTTAAATTTTTTTTACCTTTGAAAATGAATTAGATGGTTGTACAACCATACGACAAGGCAAGGGAAAAATAATTTGCATTTTTTTTTGTAACAAAAATAGGCCAAATTTTATGTCAATCTTCACCTCTCAAGCCTCTTGGATCTAATGGCGAGGTTATTTTTGTCTCAAGGGGTCATTTGCAACGTTTACCCTATAAAACCATCATGATGAACATCCATAAAAAACCCTTTTTCTTACAAAGATTCATAAATCAAGATCTGTAAAAAAATAACCACAAATCTACAAACCCCAAAGCCCCAAAACTATAAAAAATCACCTACACAAAACCCTTGTATCTTGCAATGTATTCATTCTTTCCATGCATGCCCTGTATTCCACTATACACCAGATCTACTCCAACAAGGGCTATACAAACCACAACCATGGATTTGGTACCAAATGAAAAGAAATATGCATCCACCCAAGATAATTTCCACATAACCCAAATAGATAAATCTATGCAAACAAGTATTTAGAATTCATATGCAAAAGAATAGACAACATACCATCAAAGATGACACAATATATACCTTGGGAAAACCCTCAAGAGGGAAAAACTCAACCTCCAAAATTATCCATCACTCTTGTATTATTCAACAATAAACATTACAATACATCTTTAGAGTCTTCCATGAACACCTTCGAAACATCAATCCCTCTACAAGCTCTCCATGTGAACAAGCATGTAACTACACATCCCATGCCATGTTTCAACCCTCACAAATGATAACAAGAGCTAACCTATCAACTAGTCAACCTTAGACAACTACCCATGTGTTTGCTTTTATAGAAACAAGCTCACACAAAACCACCAAGTGGTATTACATAAAATCATGTGACTAATACCATGAGCATACAAAATAATTAACATCTCATTTAATATTAGTACTAATTTGTTCAAATATTAAATATCATTCCCATGTGTAACCCCGCATTAGATATTTAAAACAATGTCACATACAACACATAAAGTGGCCCCAAGAATGCTAGACCCATGTGATGCACGCACCCCTAGATTCCCTAGGTGCACCACATAATAAATAAATGTCACATTATAACATATGCAAGGTGGACAACACACCTTTTCTTAGCATACATTTCCTTTATTATCCAAACAAATACCTTTTAAAAGCTTTACAAGGATTTTACAATTGTCTAGTTAGCCAACTAATCAACAATACATCCAAAAATAGTCACCCTACATAGGAAGACACCCAATCAAGGTTGATTCTTCCTTTAACCATTCACTCTTCAAGGGTTACAAGCATTTATTACAATTTTTTAATAAATCTAGATCATTATAATATCAAAATGCTTTACCAAGAGTTGGGAACTGAAACCATAGGGTTCTACTAAGTGAATTTCATCATCTTCTATGCTCCTTTATTTTTCTCTCTTAATATTCCATCCCTATTAAATAAAAAATTTCTTCCTTTATGGAAAATATTACAAAGAAAGTCCCCATAGATAGGTGACACTTGTCACAAGATGAAATGCCAAAAAAATTGCCAAACTCCCATGCCAATTTCTAAGGAAAATCTTGTGAGATTTGTTGGAATAGAATTTATGAAGATCATGTTACATTAATGGTGTTAGTCATTACCCTTATCCACCACTATATGTGATTCCATGTTGTTATGATGAAAAGTTAATTTAGGGTGAATAAATCTAATTGGGTAGTTGAAGGGCCTCACCAGATCATAAATGGTTCTCTGGTTGTGTAGGAGTGTTGTGGCAAGTTAAATATTCCTTAAGCACCCTATTTTGCACTTCTTTTTAAAATATTAATGATGTGATTGTTAACTCCATTTTTTTCTTGAATATTGATCATTGATTTATTTCAATGAAGAATATTTATAGCTATTGTTCTTTGCAACATTAGGTATAGTACATAATTTTAAAAATTACAATGTGAAGAGCCCTAGCGATGGAACAAATATGTCAAGGGTTAAATTATGCTTTGAACTTTACACTTAACACCACTGGGGAAACAACTTTTACATTCCATACAATAGGAATGTTGTATTTTTGAGGTTTCAAATAAGTTCCTAAGTGGATGACATGCATCCCAATCATGTCATTTGACAACTAAACCATGATATGCAATAATATTTCATCATTATTTCCCATCACACATCATGCATATGAAAGTGGGAATCACATCTCAAACTATGATATAAATATCCTCCATGATACAATTAAAATCTACCATTTCTCTAACACCACATATAATACCCCCAATTTAGAAATCAAGTCAACAATTCCTTTAGAAGAGACAAATCCCATTGCACATCATAGAATTGAAAAAGGGATCCACCTTAAAAAATATAATGTGAAAGAATTGTGTGATGCAATATAAAATCACCAACAAGAAACCACATTAGCATTTCCTTTCAAGAGAAGTAGAACACATCACACATCACGAGAGTGGAAGTATGATCCACATTCAAAACTATGATGTGAAGGAGATACATAATGTAATTAAAAAATTCCATATGTTCCAAGTGTATAGAAGTTCAATACTTTCCATGTAAATCGCATATATAAGTATCTATGAGTCAATCATAAATGATCAACTCAGCATAATACTATAGGAACTAGAATGCACAATCATCTAACCAAGAATAAATGTCAAGATGTTGACACATATCTACCACCACACATAATAATTTCTAACTAGAAACTAAGGAAACAAAATCCATCATGCATCACAAGAGTGTACATGGGGTCCACACTCAAAATTGCAATGTGAAGGGAGTACATGATGCAATCAAATATTTCTATCACAAAACCAAAAAGACCTTTTGTACTTACTCCTTGAAATGTACTAATAATTATTAATAGATCAATTAGAGTATGTCAACTCAACATGGGTATGACTACACACTCAAGGACACATGGCACAAAATGGCTAGCTTTTAGTTTTAGAAAAAAAAAATTGTGAAGGGCCCCTGTGATGCAATAATAATTTGACACATGGACTACCAACAATGACTTAAAGCTAATATGTGAATGTGACCAAAAAACATAAGGAATATAATTATGGGAAAATATCAACTAATAAAATCAAAGGTTCGTTAAGATGATGATACTCAAGGGGACCAAGATGTAGACGTAAGTGAATAAACCTAAAAAACTAGTAAGTGAATAATGACAAAAATAAAGGGCCAAAGCATAAAAGGACTAGGATTTTAGTCATAAAAATATAAATGAAAACCCTTGTGAACTAGAAATAATAAAACCCTAAGGATTTCCACAAAAAACACTCCAATAGGGCCTAAGAGCATAAAGAAGAAGCACATGGGAAAAGTTATAAATTTTGAGGCCTATAAATCTACACTCCAACATTGGCTCTAGTTGGGGAATTATGCCTTCTATAGGAACAATGAGAATCCAATTATCTTTGAGAGAAAACCAAAAAAGGGGAAGGCTAGGAAAATAAAAATTCATCATAGAAAATATGGGTCATGATTACTAAACATCATGATATTTACAAGATAGAGAACAATGCAAAATATATTTATAAAGGTTCCGGGAACCATACCCTTGGGAGAAATAGTTCTAGAGATGTTGATCATGGATTAGCAACTCCAATAATTCTTCATCAAGACTTGATGTAGAAAGTTCCCTAACTGTATCCTTCATCAACTTGATAGAGCCCAACCCATTAGGTATCAATTTTTTCATGCTTTATTTTATCCTTTCATTTGTAGTACTACATGAATATGATATCCCCCACCTAAAAATCCCCTCAAAAAACATTCTTATCAAAGAGATACTCCATTTTTTTGTCTCAATAGGTTACTTTCATGGGTATCTCTCCTAGGTTCTTCCAATTCAATCAACTAACACTATTTGTGAAATGACATCTTCTTCCTCTTTAATTTTTTGTAATATTTTTTAAATTGTTACTTCAAGGCTAATTAGAAATTTGGCCCCTATTTCATAAAATAGTTCAAATGGAATTATCCCAATAGCCTTCTTGTAGGTTATTCTATAAGTCCAAATAGAAAACTTCAACTTATCATCCCATCTTTTCTTGTTTCCATATAAATTTCTTTATGATATTCATGATGCACTTGTTACTAGATTCAACCTATCCATTTCCTTTTGGATGATAAGGAGGTGAATGTATCAAAGATATCACATACCAAGAACATATATCAAGTAAGTCATAATATCTAAAACACGTCATTTTATCAACAACTGTCCTTGGGCACACCAAACCTAATGATGGTATTATCTGGTAGAAAATAAATTAATACTTTTTATGTAGCATTTCTTATAAGACTACATCCACCTATTTATTGAATTTTTTTAGTAGCCACCAATATCCATTTATAGTGGTTATTAGACTTCTCAACAATATCCCTCGTAAATTCAATACCCCACTACTAGAATGGAGCCTCTAGTGAGATTGTAGTAAGAGGGACTACACCTATAAACCTCATATTGTTAAAAAAAAGCTTTGGAAAGCATCACACCATTTGAAAAATTTTACCACATCCCTAAATAATGTGGACCACCAATATCCTACTCTCATATTTTTATGAGAAATATTCCTTGACATTAAATACCCATCCCCTGATGGAATTCACCAATAATTTTATAAATTACTCCTCATTTTAATGTACACCATCAAGGTTTGTCTTTATTAATTATTCTTAGAGTAACATATACCTTTGGATTTTTTTTAATCTTCTCTTATGTTTATAATCTAGTCTTGAAGTGACAAGGGTGTTGCAAGTTACAGAAACTACAGAAATTCCCCTTTTAGCAGTATGTGATCTTTTCCCCAAAAAGCTACCCAAAAATCAAAAAGTAGCCCATAAATAGGCCCTTTTCAGTTTGGAACCAAAAACAACATTTAAATTATGAGTTTTGATAGTTTGGAACCGGAATTTACAATTTGAAATTCAAAAATTGAGTCCTAATTCAAAAAATTGGCAATTTTCCAAAATTTGACCAACTTTCGAAAGCCATAACTTTTGATCAGGGACTCCATTTTCAAACCGTTTGAACCGTTGGAAAGATCTCAGAGTGAAGAACGTGCTAAGAACTAGCTCCACCAATTCCAACAATTTTTGGGCCCATATGGGACTGTTTAGTGCCTCAAACTAGACTTAAAAGGTTTTTTAGGGAAAAAAGCATAAACTAAAACTTGAATAACTTTCAAACCGGGAATGATCTTGACTTGATTCTTTTGCCAAAGTGCTTATTTTTCTGTCCTGAAGCTCCCCATAAATTTTTGCATCCTCACACCTTCAAATTCAAAACTGCTAAAAATAGAAATTGAGCAAAAAAAGTAGAAATGCAATTCTAAAAGTTGGGAACTCTTATTTGACAAAAAGGGTATCCAAAAATGCAAAAACATCTAAAAAAAGCTTTAAAAAGGAAACATAAAGGAAAACATATTTTTGGGTGATATAGGATTGCCCTTACATCACTGGATGCTCCTACATTAGACACCCAAGGTAATTTGAGAAGTGACCCCATCACGTCTCAAATGGTTGAGGAAAACCCAAATGGTCAACCTCTATCTTAGATAGTCGGGATGAATCTTCCATAGGCCTTCCTCTCCACTTTACTAGATATTCTTCATACTACCTATTTTTGGTACTCCTTCCCACACGGCTATCCAGGATTGATTTGATCTCCTACTTCTTTGAAGTAGGTGCTAGAATGCCACACTATTCCATTGTGGGTACTTCCTCCACGCCACCTTCATGATACTCTTTCAAAACTAAAATGTTGAATGCAAGGGAAATGTTGACTCCATTTGGAAACTCTACCTCGTATGTGTTGACTAAATCATGCCTCTTCAATATCTTACAGGGACCAAATTTCTTCATCTTCAATTTTTTATAGGTTCCCACTAGAAACCTTTCTTTCCTCAAGTGGACTATCACTTCATCACCAATCTAAAACTCTTTATTCATCCTCTTCTGATCTACCTTAGCATTATACTGCATATTCATCTTGTTAATATGCTCTCTTACCTTCTCAAGTATATTCTTGATGTGCTCTATAAAGTCTTTGACTTCGCCACTTGTCCTCTTCTCTTAGTTTTGGGATTGACTCCATACACAATTTGAAATGGTGATCTTCCCATGCTCCAGTTGATAGAATTGTTGTAAGAAAATTCTGCCTAGGGTAAGATCAGGTCTCATCCCTTAGGTTATCTCCTACTAAGCATCTTAGTAGGTTTCCCAAACTTCTGTTCAAAACCTCAGTCTACCCATCAGTCTATGGATGGGTGCAAAACTAAACTTCAACTTCATTTTCAACTTCTTCCACAAAGTCCTCCAAAAGTATCCCACAAATTTGGTGTCACGATCCGAGACTATACTCTTTGGCAAACCATGTAACCTCACCACCTCTCTAAAGAGTACAGTCTAGAAGACCCATGATGCAGTCCACATTGTTGATACAACCCTATATCCCAGCTCACTCCTTTAGCCATCTGACAAACCCTGCAACTTTGCACAAACTTCTTCACATCCTATGATAACTAAGGCCAATAGTAATGCTCACTGATAATGGCAATGGTCTTATCCCAATAAAAATGTCATGTCATTCATCCACTGTGCTTCTCCTTTATCAGGTTCTCCCTCATGGAACTCCTTGGAATACACAATTGACTTCCCTTAAACAACATGACATTGTAGATTATGAAATCTAGCCACTTCGTCCTGTCAACTGTAAGAGGCTCTTTGCAAGCTTTCCAAGCCTCTGCAAAATCAGGATCTTCATTGTACAATGTCTTAAGTTTTTTGAACCCAACCACTTCAATCTACATCTATGTCAACAATTTATGCCTCCTACTTAAGTAAGTTGCAACCCTATTCGACCTCCCACTCCTATGCTTTAATACAAAGGTATAACTCTAAAAAAATTCTACCCATTTCATATGCCTCTGATTTAATTTTCCCTAGCTATTCAAGTACTATAATGCTTGATGATCAGTATATAGAACAAATTCCTTTGGAAATAGATAATGCCTCCATTTCTTTAGTGCTTGAACTATTGCATAAAATTCCTAATCATATACAAAGTACTTTCTCTTTGCATCATTTAACTTTTCACTAAAGTAGGAAATGGGCTTACCTTCTTGGCTTAACACTGCTCCAATGGCACAACCACTAGCATCACAATCCACCTGAAACACCTTATTGAAATATGAGAGGGCTAAAAAAATTTGTTCTATCATGTTCTGCTTCAACAAATCAAAACCTTTTGTTGCTCATGTGCTCTACTTGAACTCTTTTCTATCCCCTCTCGTTGTTTCAGTCAAAGGTGCACAAATACTACTAAATTTTTTAATGAAATTTCTATAAAAGCTAGGAAAACCATGGAAAGATCTCACCTCAATAGCAGTTCTTGGGGTAGGTCATTCTAGAATAGCCTTCACCTTCTTTGGGTCCATCTTGAGACCTTCTGCTGAGACAACAAACCCCAAGTACACTAACTCCTTCACAAAACTACACTTCTTCAGATTAATCAACAATTCCTCTTTTCTTAACTTCTCAAAGACTCTACAAATATGCATTAAATTCTCATCCAGTGACTTAGTAAATATCAAAATATCATCTAAATACACAATAACAAAACTCCCCAAAAACTCTTTCAGTACCTCATTCATTAGTCGCATGAATGTGCTTGGTGCATTAGTTAGTCCAAAAGGCATGACTAACCACTCATACAAGCCCTCTTTGGTCTTGAAGGTGGCCTTCCATTCATCTCCCTCTCGAATCTAGATCTGGTGATATCCACTCTTTAGATTGATCTTTGTGAAGTATTGAGCCCCACTCAAACAGTCCATCAGGTCATCCATCCTTGGCAAGGGAAATCTATACTTGATTTTTATCTTGTTTATGGCCTGGGAGTCGGTACACATCCTCCACTCCCCATCCTTCTTTGGTGCTAGTACTGCAAGTACTGCACATGGACTCAAACTCTTTTGAATCAAACCCTTTCTCAACAACTCCTAAACTTGTCTATTCAACTCATCTTTTGTTGGATTCATTCTGTGAGCTACCTTATTTGGAAAAATGGCTCCAGGGATCAAGTCAATTTGATGGTTGATCTTCCTCACTGGTGGTAAACCCTCAAGTACATTATTAGAAACAATATCATGAAACTCATTCAATAATCTAGAAACTTCTACTAGCACCTTCTCACTATCTTCCTTATCCATTCTAGGAATCAATGCATAACACATACACTCATGCTTCATGCCCTCTAAAAATTTCCTTCCATCAACATAACAAACTCTAACACTACTACATACCTTTTCTTTGGCCTCCTTTAGGGGTTTCAACTTATGGTGGACTCCATCCTTTGTTAGAGAATAAGTGTTTGCATGGCCATCATAAAATGTCCTGAATGATATCATGCACTTGAATATGATATACTAACAATTTTTCATCCTAAAATCCATCCTCTTTTCACTTAATTGATTAAATTAGCTTAGCCATTTAATTAATTACATCATTTTCATCTATTAATCTAATTGACCTAATTAGGTTAATTCACCCCCTATTGCACTAACCTTTCATCTTGTTAAATTGGATAATTCAAATTATCTAATTTAATCCCTAAGTCCTCTTATTTAATTAAATAACCCTAAGTTGTTTAATTAAATATCATATCACTTTCCCCTTTTTTCATTAAATCATTTATTTATTGAATATCATATAATTCCCCTAATTTGTATAATTAAAACTTTGTTTTAATTATCAAATTACTAATTAAATCTAATCCTCCCACTTGCAAGGGAATATTCCTTGAGAATATTCCTCCTTTCTAATTCCTCCAAAAAGGGAATATTCTCATGGAATATTCCTTCCCCTTTGCACATTAAAATTTGGCTTTAATTAACTAAATGCTAATTTTGCTCCAAAAGGGAATATTCCCACGTAATATTCTTTCCCTCTTTACTCATTTGAAAAAAAAGGAATATTCTTCCTTGTAAGAAACATTCAACAAACTTCTTGTGCAAGTTTTGAAAGTGTGTTTGTTTAGATGATTGTGAACCCTTGATTAAATATCATCTTGCATTCTTAACCCTTGATGGAAATCCATGATCCATGCCTTCATTTTCCTTCCATCCTGACCATTGATTGAATCTTTCAATCTTGACGATCAGTTTCATTTTGCCTATTCTATAAATAGACATTGCATCTATTGAATAGGGATCCACCTTTTCAAAGAAAACTTATGCTATTGAAAATCACATCCATTTTCACCCACATTTTATGTTTTAAAAGCATTTTAGGTTATTTTACATACATTATTAGCTTAGAGCATCCATTAATGGCTTCCATGGTAACTTAGTTGCATCCATTTAGTATATTTTTAAATTATGGTTTTAATATTTTGAATCTTGCATACATTTAGAATAGCTTTGCATACACTTACATTGACCATCATAACATTTATCATGTTAAAATAGCTTGCATCATGTTTTACAATACATATTTCATTGGTTTCATCAGTTTTCTTCAATAAAATTGATTGAAACAAGCTCATTGTCTAGGGGATTGGGAAAGGGTCACCATTCCACATCAATGCGACACCACTTCCCCAATAGGATAAGTTTAAATGTCTTAGAGTAGATGTTTATCAAGATTTCATGTTTAGAATGATAGTTTTAATGGCTTCTTCTCTTTGTTTGAATTGAATTATATTATTGGGATTGATGCTTGGTGGCTTAAGTATGCTTCAAATCCATATGGATCAAGTGTAGTTAACCTATACTACGTCATCAGTCACAACCATATTGCAAGGGTATGCAATTTTGGGCTAAACCCCAAACCACATACCTTGTTGTCAAAATGCTCTTCAGAGATAGAAGCACTCATATCCTTCCTTATTACAACTAGTGCAATAACAAATGTGATTTCCCACCCCAACAATAACAAGATACCACTTCCCTTGACCAAATTTATTGCCTCTTGGGGTGTTATAGCAGCAATATCCTTCATTATTTGATCCTCTTCATCTTTCTCTACTTCCTCTTGCAATGAAGGATCAACATATGCCTTTGCATCTTCTATCCTTTTCTTGATGTCCTAGCTTTTGAGTTGGATGACAAAGTCCCTAAACTCCTTAGTTTTTACAAAGGTGTCATCACTCATGAATTCTATATAAGCCTTTATTCTGACATCATCATCCTTGTCTTCATCATATTCCCACTTAACTATCCTACTAGCAGGAACAACAATATTGAGAGAATCCTCCCTCTTAGGAGAGGGAATCTTTGATCAACCTCTTGTTCCATAAGAAAATGCTCAGCAGGCTCTTCTTGGGAATGGTCTCCACCACCTTGCTTAGTTTCAAAATAAGTCACCAATGGGGTAACTACAGGTTTATCACCTATCTTCATTACTT
>VDFB02354032.1:21019-86553 GCA_007258455.2 Sequoia sempervirens
AAGTCTTAGCTAAAGAACTCATTAAATAATTATCGAGCAGGACCAACCTGAGACCTTCCCGTATACCCCAAAAAGTCACCCAATAAGACAAACATTTGTAGAGGAGACTATCCCTTTGCATACCCCAGAGCCTCAACCATTAGAACAAAGTTTTGAAGAGGAATGCATTCCTTTCAACGTCATGGGTGACCATAGAAATGGCACTAACCCAGCACTGGGAGCATGCACATTCACTTATCCTATTGCTATTGATGCAGATGATGAAGCGCCTATGAAAAATATTTGACCAACCTTCTTGCCAACCTTCTGAGGTTTATCCTTTGAAGACCGTAATTAGTTTCTATTTGAGTTTAAAGTTTTGTGTCAAACATATGACTACAAGAATGATAACCAAAAATTGAAGCTCTTTCCCTCCACCCTGAAAGACGCAGCAATGTTTTGGTTCATGGGATTAGCTTCAGGGTCGATAACCTCTTGGGATGATATGGAGTTTTCCTTTCTGGATAAATACCAGAGTTACTATAGAGTCAGCGATAGGAAAGAAGAATTGTTCAAACTAAGACAAAATGAAGATGAAAGCCTAGAAGATTACCTAGATAGGTTCATCTTCTTATCTAAACATTGTGGTAGAAAAGCCATAAGTCTAGAGATTTTGAAGACCATATTTCTTAAAGGACTTGATGAAGATGATAGGAGAATCCTATATTTAATGGGAAAAGGAGATGTGTCCCAACTTACACTCGAGGACATTTGTGAGTTATGTCAGAATTTCTCCCATACTCAAGGAGGTATTTGTAAGTCTACTCTTTTTAGAGGCTCCAGTGAAATAATAAAATTGCATGAGGAGATAGCCAATCTTAAAACTGACATTCTTGTTCAACTCAACACCACACTAGATGGACTACAAGCCAAAACACATAACCCTAAGACCTTGTCCATCTATTACCCTAGGTGTAGAAATAAACATCTATTAAGAGAATGTCCCTTGGACAAAGTTGACGTTTACCAATTTTTCAATAAGAGTCATACTACTGATCAATGTGAGATCTTAAATATAATTAAAATTCCAAGAAGAGGACAGCTCAAGTTGAAAAGGAGATCAATCTTGTGAACCAAAGACCTGGAGGAAATTTCTCTTATGGTCAGAACATAAATCTCACTTGGTGACCTCCAAACAATTGGAATAATAATCAATGGGCAGCACCTTGGCCTCCAACAACACCTAATTGGGGAACCTACCTTTTCATACCACCTGAATGGGAAAATCATTCCTAGGGAAACCCCTAATGGCCAAACTAGGCTAAATAACAATTGTGTCCTCAAAATACTGCTCCTCAATGGAATCAACCCCAGAATCAATTTTATGCCAAACCAAGAAGGATGCCTAATCAACAGCAGAATCTTTTACCAACTCCTCAGAATTCTCAACAAAATAAGTAGTTCAACCAACCATAACTTCCAGTGCAAATTATTCCTAATCCAAAGAATAACCATCAAAATACCCCAGTGTATTCTACAGAACAAGATAATGTGACTGGACTTAATGTTATCCATTGTGGAAATCTACAGTTAAGATCAGGAAAAACACTCCAACAACCTACCATAGTTGAGATTCTGGATGATCCCATTAAGGAATCTCCTAAAGTGGATGAGACAACTTCCACATCTTTAGAGCAAAACCCAGTAAGTACCCAAGAGAAGACCTTTCCGCCATCTCTAGTTGAAACTTCTAAGTTACCTCAAGAGGAGGGTGGTCAATCTCCAATTGATCCTTTAAAGAAGGGTTCCATCCCTAAAGAGAAAGCTCAAGCACCTTTTCTAGAGCATCTAAAACCAACCACCTTGAAAAACCCTTTGTAAATGTCCTTTTCCACCAAAACTATGCTGATATAAGAGATTAAACAACTACAAATTGAGGTTCCTTTGTTACAAAATATTAAAGAAATTCTTGAACTAAACCAAATAATTAAATAGTTGTGTATCAAAACATCAGGAAGGAAATCGAAATGGATCAAATACCATTCACATAAATGGTTATCTAGCTAGCCTTTTGGTTGGAAAAACCACAACTCTGAAATATGATGACCAAGGCAGTCCACTTATAACAGTGACAATCAATGAGGTAGCAATACCTAACGCACTTGTGGACTTAGGAGCATCCATTAACATAATGACTATCAATGTCATGGAAAAATTGGGACTCACTAATTTACATCCTACAACTATAGTGATGCAAATGGAAAACCAATCCATAGTTATTTCCAAGGGTGTCATAGAAAATGTTCTTGTTAAGGTTGACAGTTGGGAATATCCAGTGAACTTTAAAATAATTCAATCGCTCACACCAAAAGATAGTTATCTAATAATCCTAGGAAGACCATTGCTAGCTATTTTTGCAACCAGGATTGACTACAGAGAGGGAGGAATGACCATTTCACATGGACCTAATAGTAAACACTTATTCTTGTATCCTCTCACCAAACCAGCTGAAGATAATAAAGTATGGGTTGATGAACCAGATGGTCCCAACGAACAAGAAAATATAGCCTCACTTTCTATGGTAGTCATCAAACAACATGGTGAAGACTTGGAGGATGAACTAGAAAACAATATGGAAAATCTTACCATGGACTCAAGTGAGGAAGAGATGTTAGACATAGAAGAGATTCTAGGACAACTAATAAACATAGATCACATTAAATTCGACAACACCAACTTCATGGAATTACCTTGTCCTCTAGCTAAAATCATTCCAAAAATGCATCATTTCTTTAAAGATATTTTCAGACTCCACAGAACCATACCACATATCTTTCCTCTCAAAAATTTGACAAGAGAAGTTTATACTATCACCTTCAGCCATCCAAGTGTCAAAACCATCATGTTGTTGCCAGGGAAAACTTTGAATATCAACAGTTAGTTGACAGAGCCAGAAGAGCATAAATTGTTTTATATTTTGGTGAATAGATCTAAAGCTTTTGCTTGGGACCATACAAACATGAGAGGAATACACCCAAATTTTTATACCCATCATATCTATACTAAGGATGTTTGACCTGTTCGTCAACCACAATGGAGACTTAATTCTGCCTTGAAAGGCATTATTAAAACTAAAATTGAGAAACTCCTGCAAGTGGGATTTATCTATCCCATTTCTGATAGAAAATGGGTTTCACCTCTAGTTGTGGTTCCAAAGAAAAATGGGAAGTGGAGAGTGTGTGTTGACTATAGGAACTTAACAAAGCAACCCATAGAGATTACTTTCCCCTACCATTTATAGACCAGTTCTTGGATAATCTAGTTGGGAGAAAGTATTTCTCATTTCTAGACAAATTCGGTGGATATAATCGAATATATGTAGTAGCAGAAGACCAAGACAAAATAACTTTTAATTGCCCTTGGGGAACATTTGCATATCGTGCTCTTCCTTTTGGGCTATGCAATGCTCTTGCAACATTTCAGAGAGCTATCCTAGCCATATTTGTTGAGTTGGTGAATGATTGTGTGGAAGTTTACATGGATGACTTCACTGTTTATGGGTCAACTTTTGATGAAAGACTTCAAAATTTAGATAGAGTGCTAAAGCGATGCGAGGACCATCGATTATCCCTAAGCCATGAAAAATTTCTAATAATGGTAGAACAAGGAATAGTGTTGGGATGACATATTTTAGCTAAAGGGATAAAGGTGGATCCTAAGAAAATTGAGATGATACAACTTGTGATCCCAAAAACCCAAACTAATGTTAGAAGCTTCTTAGGGCATGTCAGATACTATAGAAGATTCATAGAAAATTGTAGCAAGATTGTGGCCCCTATGTTTTCTCTACTTCAAAAGGATGTAGAGTTTATCTGGACACCTGAGTGTCAATCATCATTTGAAATCATTAAGGAGAAACTCATCTCTACTCCAGTGCTACATGGACCTAATTGGAACCTTCCATTCTATATTTATGTTGATGCTTTTGATGATGCTATTGGAGCAATTTTAGGATAAGAGGGTGAGAATGGGGGAAAATATGCCATCTATTTCATAAGCAAAAACTTGACTCCCACTAAATGAAATTACACCGCCATGGAAAAAGAATTTTTAGTTGCAGTACATGAAATCAAGAAATTTTGATATTACATTACAGGATACAAAGTAATGGTATACGCAGATCATTTGGCTATCAAATATCTAATGAAAAAATCGATAGTGAATGGAAGGATAATCAAGTGGTTATTACTTCTCCAAGAATTCAATGTGACCATTATTGACAAACCTGGAAAGTTCAACGTAGTTGCAGATTTCCTATCCTGAATCAAACAAGATGATGGTGATTGTGCTCCTATACAAATGAATTCCTAGATGAATTTTTTTTTGCCATTTCCATTAAAACCCCTTGGTTTTTTTATATTTCCCACTACTTGGCCACCTCAGAATTGCCACCCAATTTCACACCAAAACAAAAATAAACAACTCATTTGAGAAAGCATTCCATTCAAATGGACAAATGGGATATTATTTTGATGCAGTCCTAATATGGTTTTACAATGTTATGTTAGGGAAAATGAGACCTATAGCATCCTTAGAGCTTTCCATGATGACCCTTCTAGAGGGCATTATTTTTCCAAGAGGACGTCCCATAAGATTTTGGTAGTAGGATATTACTCGCCCTCTATGCATAAAGATGTCAAGAAATATGTTCATCATTGTGATGAATGCCAAAGGGTAGGGAGACCTACTACATCCAATGAAATGCCTCTGGAACCCCATGTAGTCCTTGAACCATTTGAAAAAATGGGTATTGGATTTTATCGGTCATATAGACCCTCCTTCACAAGGAAAAGAGTACATTTTGGTCTATACTGACTATCTAACTAAATGGGCAGAAGTTCAAGCTCTATGAGTTACTAGGGAAGAACAAGTAGCTAACTTTTTGTATAATAATTTTTTTCTCATATTTGGAGCTCCTAGGAGAATCATCACAGGTTGGGACCCCAATTTATGTCTAAGGTTTTATTAGCCTTCACTGATCATTTCCAGGTAAGCCATAAGAAGTCATCACCATATCACCCTCAAGCAAATGGTCAGGTAGAAGTCACTAATAGGGAGCTAGAGAACATTTTAACAAAAAAAGTTTCATCAGGAAGGAAAGAATGGGCTAGGAAACTACCTGAAGTCGTTTGCAATTATAGCATAACTTGGAAATCAACCACTATTTTCAATCCATACGAATTATTTTTTGAGAAGAAATCTTTTCTACCCATTAAATTTTAACTCCAAACCCTAAGAACAACAATGGAGTTAGGTTTAGATCTCAAACGAGCCTAGGTTGAAAGAGTCTTACAGCTTAGTGAGTTAGATGAACTCCATTTATATGTTTTCCACCAAGCTGAGCTAGTGCAACAACAATGGAAGGTCTGGCATGACAAGCATATAAAGGAAAGAGAGTTCCATAATAGGGATTGGGTGTTGTTATTAGATTCCTGATATAAAGATCACCAAGGGAAACTTAGGACTCATTGGTTGGGCCCATATGAAATTTCTAAGGTATTCTCAAATGGTGTAGTACAGCTCAAGCCCATTGATGGTGACACTCAAAATTTATTAGTCAATGGTCATAGATTACGCATATACCATAAACCTGTTAATAAAGAAGAATTTACAAAAAATGTAGAAATGCAAGGAGAAATCCAATGCATTGATTTTGCTACAACATAGCCAATATATTTTTATTTTGCAGTTAAAAAAAAATTAAAAAAAATAAAAAAATGAATAAATGCATGTTTATGTATTTGTAATTATTTCAAAGCATTTCTTTTAAATTTTCATCCTTTGGACTTGGAAATCATTTTTGTTTTGCAGGACATCATGATTAATCAAACACAAATTCTGGCACTTGTTGGCTTGGTTGTTGCGATGCTCTGAAACTTGCATGCCTGACTGATGCCATTCCTTGTTTTATTCCTACAGTCTAGTGCATCTTTCAATGACACTCCAGAAATTCTAAGTCCAAAGTCCTTCATTATGCTTCCTTCTTTTGGCGGCATCTTTCAACGATGCTCCAGAAATTTTCTTGTTGCATTTTGGCTACATCTTTGAGCAATGCTCCAGCATTTTGTTGTTTTTTCCTCCGGCTACATCTTTCGGTGATGCTCCAAAAAAATTATTGTTGCTTTTGGTTGCATCTTTCAGTGATGCTCTAGAAATCTTTGGTTGTTGCTTTGGTTACATATTTTTACGATGCTCCAAAAATTTTGTTACTACATTCCAATAGCATCTCTCAGTGATGCTCCAAAAGTTTTACACTTCACTTTTTCACTCCAAGTGCATATCTTAGCATGCTCCAGAAATTTTCATCCTTCACCCCGACCACATCTTCCAGCCATGCTCCATATTTTTGTACATTCTTTTCCTGTCTGAATATTTTGATTTTTCCAACATCATACACATGCCATTATTAATTTTTTTATCACCTTGGAATCCACACCCTACATTACCATCTCCTATCATAATAAATTACAATTATTATGACTAATTTTCCTTCATAGTAATTCCACCATTAATTAGCTATCCCATCTGCATTCATAATAAATTCATTACCACTCTCTCCAACTCATATACTTATACCATTACAACAGCGAAGGTAAGTGATGTTTGAATTAATGGCGGGACGTAAGGTACATACAATTTTTGCTTTATGTAGGTGATTATTTTGAATATAGATAGATAAATTGGCACGAACCATCCCCTTACCAAATTTAGTAGACTGTGCACTTGTGCGTTTGCTTGAAGTATATAATTTTTTATGTTTTTTCCCATGCAAAGTAATAATGAAATTACAATGAAGCCCAAATGCGACAATTAATTCATGTCCCATTGATTGCATCAAGTACAAGTGCTTAAAAGTTACATTTCCTTCACTTTGCAATTCAGCTTTATTTAAATAGTTTTCTTTGAGTGCCATAGCATTTCAACAAAAATTGAGTAGATCCATAAGGGAAACACAGTATGGGAGGAGAAAAATAAAAATATGAACTAGATTCAGTAGACAAATTATTAGCATTAAGCAGTATTTCAGAATTGTTTCAGAGAGGGGTGGTTAGAGTTCATAAAGAAATTTGAGGGACATAATGATCAATTGGTGAAGAAATTTGTGAAGAATTTCACAGATGGTCAATCTATAGTGCATGGAAATCAATTCTAGGTAAGTTCTAATAACATTTATCATCTATTTGGTCTTGAAAATAAAGGTATTAGTTTGTCAGAGATGTTAGGAAAAATCTATGAGGGCATCTCAGAGAAATTTCTAAGAATAGTAGTGCCTTCGGTAACTTTCATTTCAAGTAGGTTGCCTCAAAGACATACAACTATGTCCTAAAGCGGAAACAGACAGTTTATTTCCCACATTGATCCTTCTGAGAGAAGCACATGTAAATTCAACAGCATGCATTAACAGATTCTACAACAAGAACCAACAGACATGAAAGATGAGATAGAAACCAGAACAAACAAATTTACGTGGGGAAAATCCTTTCGGATAAAAAACCCCACACTCCAAAGATCGAGCCATTGTATTATTCAGCAACAAACAGTTACAATACAATTTCAGGCTCATAGCCTTTTTAGAGATTACATCTTGCTCATTTTGGATACAACTGGTAGCAACTGATCACTCAGTACATAGGAGAGAGTTTGGCAACATAACCCTGCCCCTGCTTTGGCCTTGTGGCCTTGGCCTTTTAGCCAACCACTCGGCTCTCTCTCTTCTTCTCTTTGGCTCTTAGTCCCACTACACAGAACGTCCAATGCATACATATATGCATTCATTTTCAATAGGCTCTTCATGTTCCTCTTCCAACTATTGGATCACAATCTCCAGCTCAGCATCATTATCATCAAAGATGTTTCCATTTCCTCGTGTAGAGTTTTCCCTTCCACACAGAAATGGTTGCAATGGTCTCATAGCAAATGGTTCACATTTTGCTCACTTTGATTGGTCCAAATTGCACCACGTAGGATAGTCTTCACTCGATCAAGGGCGTTCAACCTGTGTCGCATGTCGGTGAGACACTAACCATGTCTCCCCGATGCCACAGATCCCATCTATCGTTATCACCAAGAGTCTTCACTATCAAAAAGACATTATACCGAGTCCAAAAAGCTATCGCTCAGACTTCCCCGTGTTGCCAAGACATCTTACTGAAGTTCCCAAGTCACATCGACCTCAGCATTCTCATTGGTGAGACAATCACCATTCGATGAGACATCATACTAATGTTCAAAGGTCACTCTGAAATGTCCAACCAATTGGCAAGACTTACCGCTTTCGCTGAGAGGTCATACCGACATTAGGATCCCATCGGCAAGACAATCACTCTTTGCCAAGACATCATACCAATGCCTTCAAGTCACACCACAATGCTACACTATCAGCGAGAGAATCAACCTTTGGCAAGACTTCTTACCGAGGCTTCCATGTTATCCCGAACTCACTGTTCGCCAAGAGTCACACTGAAGAGGGTTGTCAGCCAGACTTTCCACATTCGTTGAGACTTCATACCGAGGTCCTTGTGTTTCTCCGATGACTCCATTCGCTAGGAGTCTGACCAAAAACACCCAATCACATGTAGCTTTGTCGACCAGACATACCGTTGTCGCCAAGAGGTCATAGTGAACCCCTTCCATTGCCCCGATGACTCAACTGTCGCCAAGACTTCATGTCAAAGTATTTGTGTCACTGCAAAGACACCAAGTATAACCATTCAGCGAGACAACCCTCCATCACTAAGACTTCATATCAAAGCAAACGGGTTACACCGATGACTCCAGTTGTTGTAGGTCTCCTCGACATCCACTAGGCACCCGATAACAAACACTTGTATCTCCATCGGCGAGACATTCATTAGTCGCTGAGACTTCATACCGATAGGAGCAAGTCATGTTGATTACCATATCGGCCAGACAGACCAAAGGTCACACCGATATCGACAAGACTTCTTATCATCGTTGAGACATCATCCCGACTGTCCAAGGGTATGCCGAAGGTTTCAAATGTCGATCGCCAAGACATCCAGGAGGTTACAACGATAGTCATGATCAACTAGTAGGTCGGACAGACATCTCCACAGTCTCACCAAAATTGCTCACAAGAAGCTTCAGCCTGTGGGATTGAGGCACACAATTCCAACAATCTCCCACTTGACGAAGATCACACAGGAACCTCCAAAGCAACCAGAGACTAAGATCACACTAGCTCCACTAGTTCAGACCTACCACAGATAACAGTCTAAGGGACAATCTGCAACCAAGACCAGGCATCCAACAGCAACTCACTGTCCAACAAAGCAAACGAAATGCAACCAATCACAGCCTTCCAAGAAACCACATAGATCTCAAACATTCTCTCATGCTCCATCAAGAATTCTGCTCCAAAATCCAAGATGTCCACCATTCAGGCAAAAATCCTATCATCTTCCAACATGCCACATGTGGAAGAAATATTCAAGCCAAGGTGAAAAAGCACCATTCCAACAAACACAAGCAAAAGATCCCAGTGATATCATCAACAAGATACTGCTACCACTTCACTGTGCTCAAACGCTATATAGAAGTAATATCGACTTCAAAGCTTCAAACAGAACACACCAGTGAATTCATTCTCCAGAAACAAGACAAAAAACACCAGCTAGAACAACAATCAGACTGACTGCTCCCATCCAACTAATAAACCCACGTGACTGAAAATAACACCCACAGCTCATGCTATTCCATCCAATCACACATACCTCACAGGTATCAACATTAGTAAACTTATGCCAAACCATAATCAACTCATTAACAGCAAATACAAGCTCCAAGTGCCAACCAGTCGAAGAAGACAAGACACATACATGAACTCCCATTGCCTGAGTAATCCAGATTTGAAAGATCAAAAGGTATCGCAAGTCTACTAATAATAGCTCATAGAACATGTAACCATGTAGTACCAAGTAAATATCCACAATGATATGCACAACCTGCAACAAACTGCTACAAGAAACATTTCTCTCACCACAAACCTTCATGGCCACAGAGAGAGACTTTGCACATCATATTCCTATAGAACATCCTCCTACATACACTTCTAACAACCAGCTGTGCCAAGAATGATCTTCTTCACAACCCAAAAGAGAAGCCTTAACAACATCCATCTGTTCAATCACCAAGATCAAACCAATTTAAAAAACAACATGGATGTAAGCATCTCAAAGAAGATCAAGCTAGTTCATTCCCCATTTCAGGAATTCAGCCCATATATCATCTCCTACCAATTCTCATTAGAAACAAGGAGATAAAACAAAACTGTACAACTTCCACTATGAATCCTCCAAAACCATTAGACAACAATTCAAGATCCATATCATGAAAATAAAACACATCTGAAAAATATAATGGGCCAAATACCTTTCAGATAAACTGCCGAGTAGACCAAGAGTGGGAACGAGAATACTCCTTCAAGATAGACAAGTCATCATGACTAATTCAAGAGAAATCTCCTCATAGGTCTCTTATTGAACTCACGTTCAACCAAGGTGTAGGATTCTCAGACTTTCTACTGAAAAACTTTAACTAGAGTAACAAGCAGCAACACTTCTCTCACAAGAGAAAGACAACCTCACCTTATTCTTCATGTATCCATGAGTACTAGCAACCGATCATCTCATGCTAAATTTCAACTACATTACTGCACTATCACGAAGTATCAAGAAAATAATCAAAGTACTCAATACACAAATAATTACCAAACCACTGTCAAAGCTCCAATCATCTGAATCATGAACTTATCATAACATCATGATCTACACATCCCCATAGGAGATCCCATGCTTCAAGTGACTTTTCCATTGTCTCAAGTACAATGCACAATGCAAAAGCTCCAGTGCACAAGCAATAGTAAACCATGACATAAAACAAATAGACTCAAAATCAACATCACCTGTCAAGCACCACCAACACCTTAGCCAAAGACTCCAAGCGTCTTCCATGGATCTAAGATGTTGCAAATCTTTCAGTAATGTCCATGCAAATGCAAAAGAGACCCTTCTACAGCAATAGGATCAAAGAGCTCTCCCAAGAAACATCTGCAACACTAAAGAAGACCATTCACCACCACGTGATGAATCCACAGTCACTGCTAGAGCTCCCACTGAAACGTGAAACCCGAGCTCTCCAAGCATCATGACTACCTACTACAGGTTCTCATAACCGACTATACAGGTACTCAATACTATCCATCCTCTCATCTCAAAGTACCACACCAATGCATAAGTGACCACAGACAAGGCCAGCTAACAAGTTTGCACCAACAATGAATCAACCTCGTGGATATAGACAGTCCACTTCTGAGTTGTCTCACAACAAACATGTAGGTAAAGACAGCCCAAAACATTGCACAACTCATAGATCCATTCAACAGAAACGTGCAAACCCATCATCGCATTGGAAATGCAAAAATGAGATCTCAAAGAGAATAACCATGTAGACAACATGACTCAAACACCAGATCACACCAAATCTGATTTTCCAATCATGTCCACAATGAGCACCATAATCAAGGAACCCACAAGCACCACCACATGAATGTTGAGTGATGAATCATGTACTAACACTCCCATGCAGAGAAGAAATCATACCTCCTCAAACCATGCACCAAGCATGCATGTAGAACTGCAACTATCTCATCTAGCAACACCCCAAAAGGCCAGTGTCTAGACAATAGCTTAACAACAACTCCACATGGTCACAAGTTTTGCTTAACCGTGTAAAACCTACAAAACCATAGAGCCATGCAAGTACAAAACATCCTTAGAAAGGAAAATAGCAGTTCAGGAGAATCTAGGTCCCTTTCAGACCAACTCTAAAACCACCAACATGTGCATGCATCCAAGAAAGAGAGAAAGGCTATTTCAGAAGCTTGCAAATCATCTAATGATTAACTCCATAGCCTTCAAGCATTTGAGGTTAACAGGAAACAGTGCCTTCCAACACCAGGAACCACCACCTAGCATAAGCACTCTCTTCCATGATTGAGAAACAACCTAGGCTTCTCCATATCACCCAGGAGCCTAACACACAGACACCCAATATGAAAGCTTTATTGCTACACAGCCACAAAGCAAAGAAATCCACCTCATACTCCAAGGTTATACCGCTACCAGCTAGGAGACACAGATCACAACATGACCAACTCCCTTTTCCATCTTGACCATCCTTCAAGCTGCATGTTGTCTCAGAATACCACAAGGCTTCCACTCATCAAAGGATCAATACATCAGTCCATTCCTCCAGATTTCTTCCAGCCCATCAAGCTAAGAAATATTCACAGGAGAAATATCCAGAACCAATAACCAGAAGAAGGCTCTGATACCACTTGTTAGGAAAAATCTATGAGGGCATCTCAGAGAAATCTCTAAGAACAATAGTGCCTTTGGTAACTTTCATTTTGATTAGGTTCCCTCAAAGACATGTACAACTATGTCCTAAAGCGGAAACAGACAGCCATTTCTAGCATTGATCCTTCCGAGAAGCACATGTAAATTCAACAAAGATGCATTAATGACTTCTGGCCAAATGTAAGAACCAAATCGTAGACATGAAAAGATGAGACAAAACCGTAATCAAAATCAGATTTACGTAAACTTTGATAAAATCCCACACTCCAAAGATCGAGCCATTGTATTATTCCAAGAACAAACAAGCATAGCACTGTGTCTATAGCATTTTCGTGAGATTACATCTTGTTCATTCCTCGATAATCGCAGTAACTGATCACCAAGACATTGTGAGAGAGCTTTAAGATAACCTCGCTTCGCTTCAACCTCTATGACTCGCCTTTCAAACACCTTCTTCTTCATTTTAGTCCCATCAAGATTAAAACATCCAATGCATACATATATGCATTTGTTCTCAATAGGCTCTTCATGTTCCTCTTCCAACTGTCGGATCATAATGTCCAGCTTAGCATCATTATCATTGAAGTTGTTTTCATTTCCTCGTGTAGAGTTTTCCCTTCCACACGTAAATGGTTGCAACAAGTTTCATTAAAGAAATGGTCTACATTCCCGCTTCACTCTTTATTGGTCCAACCATACCACGAGATGGCCCCTTTACCGGGTCAAGGGCGCTCAACCTGCTTTCATGCCCAGACACTAACCATGTCTCCCCAATGCCACCGGGATCCCATCTATCATTATCGCCAAGAGCTTCACCATCGCAGCATACTATACCGAGTCCAGTTATCACTCAGACTTCACCATGTCACCAAGACATCTTACCAAAGTTCCCAAGTCAAATCGACCTTAGCATTCTCATCGGCGAGACAATCGCCATTTGATGAGACATCATACTGATGTTCAAAGGTCATTCTGAAATGTCCAACCAGTCGGTAAGACTTACTACTTTCGCTGAGAGGTCATACCGACATAAAGATCCCATCGGCAAGACAATCACTCTTCGCCAAGACATCATACTGATTCCTTCAAGTCACACTGCAATGCTCCACTTTCGGCGAGAGAATCAACCTTCGGCAAGACTTCTTACCGAGGCTTCCATGTTATCCCGAACTCACTATTCGCCAAGAGTCACACCGAAGAAGACCGTCGGCCAGACTTTCCACATTCGCTGAGACTTCATACCGAATTCCTTGTGTTTCTCTGATGACTCCATTCGCTAAGAGTCTCACCGAAAACACTCGATCACATGTAGCTTTGTCGGCTAGACATACCGTTGTCGCCAAGAGGTCATAGCAAACCCCTTTCATTACCCTAATGACTCAGCTGTCGGCAAGACATCTCCTTGTCGCCAAGACTTCACGCCAAAGTATTTGTGTCACCGCGAAGACACCAAGTATAACCATTTGGCGAGACAACCCTCCATCGCTAAGACTTCATATCGAAGCAAACAGGTCACACCGATGACTCCAGTCGCTATAGGTCTCCCCGACATCCGCTAGGCACCCAATAACAAACACTTGTATCTTTGTCGGCGAGACATTCATTAGTCGCTGAGACTTCATACCGATAGGAGCAAGTCATGTTGATTACCATATCGGCCAGACAGACCAAAGGTCACGCCAATATCGGCAAGACTTCCTATCGTCGCTGAGACATCATCCTGATTGTCCAAGGGTACGCCAAAGGTTTTAGATGTTGATCGCCAAGACATTCAGGAGGTCACAACAATAGTCAGGATCAACTAGTAGGTCAGCCAGACATCTCCACAGTCTCACCAAAATTGCTCACAAGAAGTTTCAGCCTGTGGGATTGAGGCACACAATTCCAACAAGAGACCACCAATATCACTTATCAAAAAATGGTAGAGCTTTTCATAGAGAAGGGGAATCTTAGCCTTTGTTAACTACAAGTACTAGAGGGAAAAACAAAGGATTTCATAGAATGTCCATCCTAGAGCCATGGCGACCAAAATAGCCTGGATTATCAAATATTTTACTTGTGAAGGACAATGTGCAGTAATTGTAGGTCCACCTTTTCGCCTGCTCACCCATTTGCGCCATGACACTAAAAACTCTGCCTTTAGGGTTAATTTTCCTGCATTTCTTTGTGATTTTGTTACTAGCATGATAGAAAAATTCAAAATTGGTTCAATCCCACTTAAACACCATGGCCTCATCCAATTAATATGTAAATATCATTTTTGAAAGAAAAAGGAAAAGAAATGGCAAAATTTTCTACAAAAATTTGAAAATCCAAAGCCTACAAGACACCTTGAAGAAGGTGAATCATCTGGGAGAGTGGATCAACATTTGGAAGAGCATTTCCCTAAGCCTCTAGAATTTTTTAACCCCAACCTGCCACAATAGCTCCTAATAGCGAAGCACCAAAAATTTAACCTTATATTTCAAAAACCCTGAGTCATTCAGAAAATGTAGAAATCATAAATTTAGGAGATGAGAAAGAACCTCCCCACAAGAGGAAAAAGAGAACTAAAGTAACATAGCAAACAACTCCTTGTTTAAGGAGAAGGATGAGGTTATTTGCTGAAACTAGTGATATTATAGCTTGTGATACATTGAGTGCCTCTAAAAATAAAAGGCATAATACTGAAGCTCAATCACTAGAAATTGAAACTAAGGTTTTCCCTTGTGAGGAAGCAGCCAAAGGAAGTGAAAAACAAACTAGTCAATCTCCTAAGGCTGGGGATATGTCATTTCAATCAAGGAAAGAAGAAGGGGAACAATCACCACATCATTTGGGTGTGGAGGATGATTTTGTGGGACAGTTATCTCCCCTAATTGTTAATGTTTCTAAGCAAGAGGTGCCTAATGAAGAAAATATGACCAATGATGATGTAGAAATTCCTAGTTGTTCTTTTCCTATTAATACAGAGGTTGATTGGAAAGAAATAGAGTTGGAGCAATTAAAAGCAAAAATTGCTCAATTGAAATGTCAGTTGCAAAAAAATGAAGATCAAGTTAATCAACAACAGGAAGAGATAGAAGTACATAATGCATTTTTAAAGAAAAGAGATCAAGAAATTGAAAATTTTAAAATTCAAATAGAGAAAAAAGATAAAACTATTGAACAATTGAAATTTCAAGTGCAGTAGTGGAATGAGAAAATTAAAAGGTATGTGATAAGTTTGTCTGAAAAAGACACATCAAAATTTTAACTAATAATTTTATGCAATTAATTACAACTTTTGAAAAAGAAAAGGACAAACAAAAATCTGAGCTTAATGTGTCCTTAATTAAGATTGTTGAGTTGGAGCAGGAATTATAGGAGGTTAACATTAAACCGATAATGGATTCAAAAGAGATACAAACTGAACCAGCTGTAATGGAATAGTTCTAAGTTCATATACCTTTGTTTCCAGTTACATGGATGGAGAGATGTTATTTTTTGAGATAGGAAAGTATAGAAAATATTAGATTGAAAAAGGAAATAGTTTTGTTAAAAGAGTCATATGACAGGGTTTATCAAGCTAAACAAGATGCCTGTCAAATTGGTGAACTATTCTTAGCCTACAGAAGGCCAACTAGACTGTATTTCATGTTTTTAAATGAGTAACTCTTAAGATGTAAATTATTAAGAATTTCCTACAATTTGCCACATGACCTGGATGATAAAGAGTTTGTGAAAACATTAAAAGAATCAACTCCTACTCAACAAGATTTGTTGTGTGAATTCTTTGTTCACAAGTTGTTTTTGGAGAGATTACATATTTCTATGTTAATTTCTTTGTTGGTGAAGTTCAACTTAGGGAATTTATATCTACCATGCAAAACCAAATTCATTGGCAAGAAAGGACAAAAGAGTATGCACAGATAGAAAAGACTGTTGGAGTCCAAATGCAGTACCCTCATAGGAAACCTTATGCTTTTAAAGCACAATTTTGAAGCATTAAGATTAAGGAAACTGTGAAAAGTAAGTTTAATGATAACCTTCGGCTATGCTTTGAGCATTTTACAGTAAAGGGGCCAGAATTGATAGGAAAAGAATTGAATGTCTGTGAAGAGAGGTACACTCCTCTTCCAAAACACCATAAAAGAAGAGATGATTTCACCTACTAACATTAAGTGGTCCTACAAAAGAGTAGAGGCCTTGGAAAATATTCTATAGCAACTTAAAACTAACTAGATGGGAATGAGATACAGACCCCCATTACTTCTTTCACCACCCCTTGCAGTGCAAGTTACTATAGATCAAAACTCTGAGAATTTTAAGTCATGGAAAGAAAGGTTTAGACTCAATGAAGGTTTCCTTAGAAATCCTGAAGATTTGGACAGAGAAGCAGATAATTTATATGACCTCAGTGCTAAGTATGAGGAGTTAAACAGGAACAGGGGAAATTGAAGGAAGAAAAGATAGCAAAGAGTAGGGGAACCTGCTCAAGCCTAGGAGGGGGAGAAGTGATGAGGTAAAAAATAACCTCATAAATATTATAATCCAAATACCCTTCCTTATTTCTCCCAATCACTTTTACCCTGCCAATTATTTATCTCTAGAATTAGTAATTGCTTACTTTTGTGAAAAAATGTATAATATTTATTTCCTAAAATTGATTGAAATAAGTTGACCAATGCTAACATAATGGTATAATTTTTAGTATTGTATAGGTCATTATGTATAGTCGGTCATTATGCTCAACCAAGTGGATTTTAAAGCAAAATTCAAGGCAGTTGAAGACAAGCACTGGAAGTCTAGGCGCCAGAATTTTAGGAAGTGCATAGTGGATTGAGTCTTTTAATGCTTTCTATTATTTTTTGTTTACAAACTTTATGGCTCACTCCGAGCCTTTTAAATTCTTTATGTTATGGACCTAAGTCCATTGGTTAGTTGAATTATGTTGAAGACTTCTTCAATGGTGGTCTTCACCATTTGAAATCTAGGATTTTGTTAGCAATTTTGTATAAATATGTAACCACCAGAAACAATGCATACTGGATATCGTTATGATATCATAATGTGCTTTTGAATTATGCCTTGGTGTTACACTTTCTTGATATGAATAAAATAAGCTTTTCCAGTCTTATTCTAAGTTATTAGTATCGTGCGATGGAATTATCTTGGATAAATTAGTTTTGAGGATACAAAAGTTCATGTGATATAAGTTAAGCATAGTAGTACCCAAGAGTTGGCCACTTGAGGGAATCGTAGAATAGATAGATTAGTATTTTCATTTTCACTTATGTTATTTTTATTCTTTACATGATAAGTGTGAATGAATTTTATTTGTATGTGTCAAGCTCTATTAAGTTATTCATGTAGGTTGTAGTTTGAGTTTATAATATTTAGTTTTGTTTATCTGAAATTCCAGAGCACCCACTCTAGTCATCAGTTGTATGTTGTTAAGTTTGTTTTAAGTTAACAGTTAGATATTAGTTGATGGTTCTTATGATTTTATTGCAAGCATTTCTTTCTCAGTAATTTTCATGCTTTCTAGTTTAATCATTTTATGCTTTCTAGTTTAATCATTTCATGCCTTATATTTTAATCATTTTATGCTTTCTAGCTTAATAATTTCATGCTTTCCAGTTTAGCCATTTTATGCTTTCTAGTTTAATGGATTTTTAGTTTAAGTTTTGTTTTCAACTGTTCTATGCATTTAGAAAATCTAAAAGAGTTATTCAAGATGTTTCCTATTGTGTATAGCCTCCAAACACTGTCTGGTTGATACATTTGATGCATTTTTCAACTAAAATGATAGGACCTAACGATAGCCTGTCAATAACCACTATAGGAATATTCATCTTGATATCAATTTTTTTGTGCAAAACCTGGCACAATGCATAATTAGTGTTCTTGAAGTAGTCCTCAAATTTGTCATAGTCGAAAGGCACAAGATCCTTTGGCCCAAAAGGTATACCCTTCTTATTCAAATCATGCCTTCTAGGCCTTGGTAAAACATTCTTTTTGTAGCCAATTTGTTATTCCCATGCACTTGATATAAGGCACCAAACTTGATTGACTCAGTAGCAGAGGGATTCAAATTAAAAACTGTTGGTGTAATTAAAAGTGTTGTACCTTGTGTTAGGTCATAATTACACCTTAGTTAAGTTTACTTAGGGACCACATAGAAGGTAGTTGGAGAATTTCCACTTTTGGTGGACTTATCATGTTATTACTTTATCACATCCACCTTTTGTGGACACATCATGTGATTACATCTCCACCTTTTGTGGGTGATCCACCATTTGTGGTGATTATCACATTATCACTTTTCCACCTTAGATGGAGTGATAGCTTTTCATAGTTGTTTGATGTCATAATATTACGACACTTGTCATAATATTATGCCCTTCTATGTTCTCACCTTGGCTATATAACTAGGGGGTCTCTCTCATTGTATACAAGAACAACAATCATATCATTGACATTGAATACAGTTTATTCTTGTCATATTCTATTCTCTCTTTTTTGTGCTTTCCATTTGGTCTCAAGATCTTGGTAGCCATAGCCAATTCTAACAAAAACCTCAACAATCTAGCTCCTTGTAATATCCAACATAGGGGCTCCATCTAGAAATATCTTGATAACTCTGTCATTTGGGTCATAGCACCTAGCCAACTCCAAAACTAGATCAACCTCCACGAAAAACATTCAGAACAACTAGCTTGCTAATGTCACATGTCGAGAGATGACATGTTGGATGATTATAAAATATCTTGTTGAAAGCATAGAGGAAAATATCCCAACCACTCTGAGGCACAACAGCATCACCTACCCCAGATACTAAATCCTAAAAATGGCTCGTTAAAACAACTTCACTAGTTGCCCTTTTCCCAATTGGTTCCACCTCTATGGTTGGATCCTTAGATGCTTCTTCCATAAATCTAGTATAATCTCTCTTTACTGATGTCTTCGTTCAAAATGCTTTAGGAACTTCTAGCTTAGCAACGTCATCTTTAGGTTTTACTTTTTTAACTCTTTTCTACTTGGGTTTTCTCTCAGGTTTGGTAGAATCACTAGATTGACTCATTTTGTAGGGTCTTATGAAACTAGGATTTCAAATTAACTAAGAACTAAAACCTCAATTTTCAAACTCATAGGGTGTATACTTAAATTCAACAATTTTCTACCCCACTCCCAAACCCTACGTGAAATCATTGCAATTATTATGTTGAACAAAGAAAGGCAACCCTAAACAATAAACCCTAATAATTTATCCCAATTTCCAAACTACACAATGCTAAAAATTTACACACAAGGGCATATAAAATTGACTTACCCAGGATAGCTAGCAATTCATTTCTCCAATTTTCTTCACCTGAAGCTTTCCTCCTCTTTTTTGCTCTTGATTTCTTGTGGAAATGGTTGAAAAATGACTAATTTACTCTTTTAATGGTCTGGAAGCAAGTAGATTTTCCATTAAAAGTGAAAGATAGTTTGCACAAGTGAACAATAGCATTTCTGACACTTAGTCATTTAGGTTTTAACTTCAGTCGTTGATGCACTTGATTTAAAATTCAATCAATGGTTCTCCTTTATCTTCATCCATCGCTTTTTTCTTTCCATCATCATGCTTTAAAATAGTGATGATATCTTAAGAAATTTCCATGTGGATGCTCCATAGTCCTTAATAGTCCTCTTGTGTAACCATCTCTCATTGTCGTAATCACCATTGCTTGATCAAATGAAAAAGTAATGTGAAGTGTAGCTCCGATGGAGAGAATATTCAATAGAATATTCACCCATTTCTCATCACTTGTCATCATAATTCATCAAAGTTTCATTCACACTTCGGCGATGTGAAGACCTCTAGTGATGTAAAGAGAAAGGGAAACCCATCATTTTCCATCACTCATCGTTGTAGTTTATTTGAAATGAAAAGGTCTTTCAGCGATAGGCAATGTGAGTGATGGCACAAGATTTTGAGAAGTGGCATGATCACAACCCATAGTTGTTTAATTCCTATTGCCCATTGCTCAAATGAATTGAGTGGTAAAAATATTTTCATGACATGAAGGACTGGCACGTAGTGAAGGAACAATAAAGGCCATCACGCGTCATGGAAAAGGCTTTGCAAGTCAAAATACTTCAGTGATGCAAAGGAGATGTAAGCCATTGTGCATCGCAAAAGTGAAATGAGAAAGCCAAATGCGTGTAGCTATATGCAATGCAAAGGAAATGGGTTCATCACTCATCACGTAAATGAAATCGATGAGCAATAAGGTTTCAGTGATATGTGATACAAAGACTTTAAGTGGTAATGAGAACATTCTTTAAAAGTTGTTCATAAAGATGGGCCACCTAGGTAAGACTAGGGATGGGGACTTAAAATAGACTTAAGGCCACACTCGACCAAGGATATAAAAATTAAAATATTTCCAAGCTCCAACTTTATAAAATATCAACCCTGCACTAGAATAAAAGGAGAAATAATACATGACGAGGCAAAGGAGAGACCTATACATAAGGGTTAGATGACCACATGGGTACATAGGCTCAAAATGTAACATAGACAACTAAGAACCTACCCAACAGGTCAATATAAAATTATACCAAAAGAACAAGGATTAAGAAGCAAGGAAAAATATGCTAAGTAAATCTCATCTACATAATATAAAACCCTAAACCCTTGACAACATTTTCAAACCTTGAAACCACCCAAGTAAAGACATTAAATTAGTGGAAAATGAAAATTTTGTAAGTTCCATTGGTGGCTTTGATTGGGGATGCATGCCTCTTGCAGGCATGGTGATATTTCAAATCTCATGGTGAAGTACATCAAGCACAAAGAAAAACCAAAAACCAAGGACCTTCTCGAACATGGAAAGAAGACTAGACCAAAGAAAAATATATAGGACTTTACAATGTACATGGAGAAAAACATATTTCAAGAGAAATATGGATTCAAGAATTGTCCATGTATTGGCAGTCCAAGAAGTTCACCTGTCAAACTTTGGAGAAAGTAAGAGTCCTCACCATGTGTATTTGATACCAGATAAGGGCCTAATCATAGTGCCTGCTCTAGAATTCCACATCATTACCATGATTCCTACTTCAAATTTCTTGGGAGAAACACTTTTATCATATAAATGTTTGACTTGTAGCTGCATTTTAGTGTTTTTATTATGAGCTTCTCTTCTAGTTTCATCCAACTATATTAGGGCATCAACCTAGTGCTACATTTGATCATAGATGTTATCATCATATTCTTGCACAAACTTATGCATTTTTAATAATTTTTATGAGGAAATCTTGCATCTAAACCATATACTAGATCAAATGGTGAATGCCCAATGGCTTTCTTGACAGTAACCCTGTCCGCCCAAAGTGCAAGCTTCAACGTTGAATCCCATGCTTTCTTATTCTTCTCAATCACCATTTTGATGATCTTCATCAAACTCTTATTACTTGATTATGCTTGACTATTCCCTTGAGGATGATAAGGGGAAGAATAAGATATTTGTATTCCATGCTTATCATAGAAATCCCTAAAGTCATTTAATGATCTCATTTCCAAATATTGTTTCCTTGCCATCCACTTCCTCTACAAAGGCCCCAAAGTCAATTTCTTGACCCTCATATTCATCTACGCATTGTAGGAATCTCAAGATATCCTCATCATCATTAAACACCTGCCAATTATTTATGTTGTCAGGAATTGAAGGTCTAACTTGCACTTCAACTTTTGAAATGACAGCAAAAGTAATATCATCTAGAAAGAGAGCAATATTGGCAAGTAAATCTACCATTCAATTATTACTCCTATCCAACCAATCAATACCAAATGCATCAAATTCTTCTATTGAGTCCCAAACAACATTCCTCTACTACTTCAACTTGTTGTTTTTTTATGCATATCTTGACCTAACTTGAGAAAAAACAAGTTTTGAATTTCCTATAACTCTTAACTTCTTAATTCCATGTTTCTCATCTAGTTTTAGCCCTAGTAGCAAATTTTCATATTAAACTACATTTTTTGTGCATGCAAACATTAATCAAAATGAAAACTTAAAATTTTTACCACTAGGAGAGATAAGTATCACCCCTACACCAGCTCCTTTTGAGCAAGCACCATCAAAATTCATATTCCATATGTCATCATTGTTTGCTTGCCACAATACTTCTTTCTCAAGAGGTGTAGGTTGTTTTTCCTCTTCTTGTAACTCTTCAACTCTAAAGTTATCCATACTGATTTCCACAAAGTGAATTCTATCTTCTTCCACAAATTCAATCATATGTGGAGCTCTTGGCTCCCTCACAAGCTTGATGTCTTTCCCCTCAATTGGAAAAGTTGCAAAAGTCATGTCACACTACATGCTACCTCCCATGGAGGCATTCCACTTCCTTGACAATAACATGCCATAATTTGGTGGGATATCCACCACAACTATGCTCATAACAAGCTCCTTGTTAGGAAAAACAGCCAATCTATATGGGACATCCTTAATCACTCCTATGACTAGGATCTCTCTTGAATCCATGGCATAACATTTGTCATAGGCATAATTTATCTTCAAGCATATTTCCTTCATGATCTCCATCGACATGATATTATATGAAGCTCTTGAATCAATCATATAGTTTTTAGAAGCTTACCATCAACAATTAGAGTTACATAAAATGGATCAATATTACTTGTGAAAGTTTTGATAGTATTGCCCAAGTAAATTTGAGGGATCTCACCAATGTCTCCCTCCATTACCTCTTCACTCACTTGAGGCTGAGTAGACACCCTTTTATCTTCACAAGCCTTAGTGGCACCATTGATAAGGGATACTTCCTTTTGCTTATGTTCTTCAATTCTCATCATCTCCATTAATGGGAATGCCACTTTGACTTGAGAAAGCAGTTGAAACATATCAACTAGATTGATAGGCCTAGATAATAGTTTATTTTATGTTGGTTTTATAAGACTTTAAGAAAATTTTGAACATACTTCCTAACAATATTCCATATTATATTATCTTTTTTGTATCCATTATACAAACCTAAGACCCAAAAGCATGTTGATGGAATTATGGTTTAATATATTAGGATTAAATGGTTTATATGGATATGTGCATGGAATTGTTGATGGAAAGTTATGTTTAATTGTGATGGTTATCCTTGTGTACGTATTTTGTGAAACTAACTTGTTTGCAACAAAAAGAGGAACAATGACGCACAACCGTTGCCGGATGAACCCGTAGCAAAAGGGGCGTTGAATACTGGAATAGGGGATGCTGCAAAAATAGTTAAACATGGTGGTTATTGGTCGAAGACATTTAATGAAGATAGAATGTGTGTTATCATAAACAATTAATAAACATTGAAGAAGAGGTTTTTTCTTATATGGAACTTTGAAAAATGGATGTATGATTGGATGTAATCTATTTTGACAGAGTTCTAGTTTGATAGGGTTCTCTTTCTTTTCAGTTATAGGTTGAATAATTCTAGATCTTGAATCCATGCTCTAGATATCTGGAAGTGGAATTAATGATTTTGGTTTAAGTTGTTGCTTTCAATAAAAACTCCCTCAATTTGTATATAGTTGATGGCTGAGTTTGTAGTTTAGTTAGTTGGTTGTTCACAATTTGTATTATCTATTATTTTCCAAGTTGAACATGAATCTACATAATGGTTAAACCTAGTTTATAAGAAGTGTTTTGTAATATTTTATCTTATGCAATAAATCAAGATCAATTCAGGAGATGTGTGAAATCTATTAGTTAGATTGAGCTCAATCAAGTGGGAACAGTTACTTGAGCAAACCATTCAAGGTATTGTTCTTCACTTTATCTTTCAGTTCTTCATTTTTGTTGATAGTTATTATTAGTTTACTATTGTTCATAAATTGTGTGCAAGATAATTAATATTTTATTTCTTGCTTATTACAAGTGAATGCTTATGAACATGCATGTAATATTTATTAGTAACACTCTGGAGGATAGTTTAGTTAATTTAGTAATCTTAATCAGGTTTTTAGTTTGAAAAGTATTGTTTTATTAGCAATAGTTCAATTACAGTCTTTACTGTAGGTACCCATAGCAACTAAGTTTTAATTATACTTTTACTATTTTACAATCTTTGTGAATTTCCAACAACTAGAATAACTTTAGAAGGATAGTTTAGGTAGTTTGAGTCCATGAAGGCATATATAATGGTGCACCATCATAAGCTTACACACCTTGGTTGATAATTTAATGTAGTCTTAAGCAGTGTCAAGTGGACTATTCAGTTAGCTAACCCTTTGAATTGAGTTACCTTCACCAAATTTACAAAACATTAGCTTAGACTCCATTTTTAGCGTCATTGTTGGGGATGGTGCTATCTTCATAGACCCATTTTTATAGTTTTCATAGCTAAGTTTTCCTTTTCAAGCATTAGGACTATTAGAAACCACCTTTTTCAACACTAAGCTACTAACATTGTGTAGGGTCATTACCATACAAAGAAAAATCTACCGTATGTGGAGGAAGAGAGATAACCAAGGAAGATTCATCCCTTCAGACACTCAAGATAGAGAAGATACTAGTGGTTTTGCTGAATATACTACGAAGATTGTTGAAAGAGTAGACTTTTCCTATCCATCTTCATCGTCATCATCATCTTCTATGACCTTTGAAGGGACCTTTCGAACAATGGGGGATGCACCTCTAGATGACCCAAAGCATGGTATCTTTGAGTTGCCTATTACTGATCAAGCCAAAGCTACTGTGTTGAAATATTCCACCATCAACATTACTAGTATTTTATGGCTTGGTAAAGGAGGACCCAGATACCTTCCTCTTTGATTTTGATGTCTTGTGCAAAAGTTATGATTACACTATTGATGCCCACCAACTCAAGCTCTTCCCAAGTACTCTTAAGGATGTTGCTCTCAAATGGTTTATGGGGCTTAGCATAGATGTTGTCCCAGATTGGGATACCATGCAGACTAATTTCTTGGAAAAGTACAAGGACTATTGCAAAGTATTAGACCGGAAGAGAGATAACATCTTCTCAATGTCTCAAAAAGAGGATGATCCATTAGAAGATTATATAGAAATATTTCAATTTGCTTTGAAGAAGAACCCCTAGCATAAATTATCAGAGGAGTCCCTTAAGTTGGTGTTTTTAAGGGGGATTAATGAAGACAATATGGATTCCCTCAACCTTATTGGGGGAGGAGACATTTCTACAGGACCATTTGAAGACATTTTAAAAGTCTATAGGAATTATTCCAAGACCCTTTCTAGGAAGCCAAGAGGAGAGAGATCATCCATCACAAGTCCTCTAATGGGGTTTCTAAGGTTAAAATTAGTAATTTATTGTCCAACATGAAGTAAGATATAATTAGTCATTTAGAAACACAATTGGATACACTCCACATTAAGAAGAAGCAAGAGGAAGCATAAGCCATGCTCACTGAGTACTGTCCTAATTTTAGGTAGAGGAAAGCCAATTGTAAGTGCAAACGAGTGGCCAGTACCCAGGAAGAAAATATTGAGAAACCATATTTCCAACTAATGGAAGGAGATTATGCATAAATTTTATACATATCACAAAGGATGCCTTGGCAGCAAAGACAAGGTATGCCACCAAACCCCCTTAGTTTTAATCCATCTTTCCCTTTGAGCAATCAAAGCTTTTCTACTTGGAACACTCAGCCCTGCCAAACAAACCAAAACAAGTGGAAGACTCCTCATCAATGGCCACAAGCCCAGCCAAATTGGAACCAACAACCAAAACCATGGCCTTAGAAAACTTTCAAGGTTCCAACTACAATCCACAATGGCCAAACCAATAGAATTAATGGCACCCTCAATGACAAAAAGGCCAACAATTGCAACAACCCAACATGAATTACAAACAGCCTATGCTACTGCCTCCTCCACCTCAATAGAAAGCTTTGATGCCTCCATCAAATCCTCAATCCCAGCCACCTAAACCATCGCAAATACCTACACCTAGCCCTACACACTAAGCCTATTCAACAAGCTTATACTAGGAAAGCTATGCAGTACCCCACTTATGGGGTAGAGGTGAGTGATGTCCACCTCAGATCAAGGAAACAACTTGTTGGACCTTCATCCCCTCAAATTATAGAAATGGAGGATGGGGAGCCTATAGCTAAGGCTTCTGATAAACCACCTTTGGAGCCTAAGCAAAATTAGGTACACCAAACTACCTCAAATCCCAAGCCACCTTTTCCTGAATGCATAACTCTACAAAAGCATCACATACAAGTTGAGACAGACCTTTTAGGACAGTTGAAAGATGTTAACATCAAAATTCCACTTATCCAAGCTATCAAAGACATTCCCATCTATACTAAGATAGTAAGAGATCTTTGTCTTAAGAAACCAGGCAAAAAGAGGAAAGATCCACAAACAGTTCATGTTTTGGGTAATCTTGTAGACATCATGTTGGGGAACATTAGAATCCCTAAGTATATTGACCTTGGTAGTCCAGTTGTGGACATCAAGATCAATGGGACTCTTATTAAAAATACTTTGATAGACTTGGGGTGTCCATCAATGTCATGACAAAAGAAACAATGTAGTTGCTTCAGCTGGTTAACCTCAGGCCTACACAAATTGGCTTGCAATTAACTGATAGATCCATAGTTAGACCTAAGGGGATTATTGAAGACATAGTTATTGCATTGGATTCATGGGAATACCCTATAGACTTCATAGTATTGCAACCTAAAGTTAACCTTGCAGGTTACCCACTCATCCTAGGAAGGCCTTGGTTGGCAACAACTGATGCATTTATAGGATGCAAATCTAGAAAAGTGATAATATCTAATGGGACAATCACAAAGAATTTGGTTCTTTATCCACTTAACCAGCCATATGCAAGTTTGGAGCATTCCATTTGGCCCAATTTGGGTGAGGAGGAGGAAGATAACTACTCTCTTCAAACATTGATGACTATTGAGCGCAACCCCTTATTGGATGAACAAGATGAAGATGAGCTTATCGCTCATATAATCCAAAATGACAGTGATAGGAGCTCATAGCAGTAGGATTGTCTCATATGCTTATAAGATCCCTTGAAAATTATTGTACCTATTGATTCTATAGAAGATATATCAAAACTATTTCATTCACTACTCCCTCAACAATGTTTACCAATCATACCAATCCTTGATCTCTCATCGGTTCAAGAGTTATCAAAGGAGTTGGAAATTATGCCAAGGAGAATGTTAAATATTAATAATGCTTTGACTGAGGAACAACAAAATTCTTCGCAATCAGTTCTATAGGCACACTTAGTTGCATATGCATGGGATTACCATGATATGAGGGGTATTGATCCTGATCTCTACATGCATATAGGATTTATATTAATGAAGGCTACAGACCTATCAAATAGCCACAGAGATGCATGAATCTAGCTCTAAGAGATATAGTAAAAGCTAAACTGCAAAAGCTTTTAGATGCCAGTTTTATATACCCTATTTCAAATAGTGAATGGGTTTCACCATTGGTTATAGTTCCCAAGAAAGGTGGGAAATGGAGTCTATGTTGATTATAGAGAATTAAATACTGCCACAAGGAAATATCACTTTCCACTACCATTTATTGACTATGTTCTTGATTCTTTGGTTGGAAAGAAATATTTTTCATTTCTTGATGGTTTCAATGGTTATAACCAGATCAACATTGCACCAAGAGATCAAGATAAGACCACATTTACCTACCCTTGGGGAACTTATGCATATTTTTTTTTACCTTTTGGCTTGTGCAATGCTCTAGCTACCTTTCAAAGAGCAGTACTTAGCATATTTTCTAATTTTGCACACAACTGCATGGAGATATACATGGACGATTTCACAACTTATAGTGAAACTTATGAGGAAGCTCTTAGTAACCTAGAGAAAGTATTAAAAAGATGCAAGGAACATAATTTATCCCTCATTAATGGGAAGTGTTTCATGATGATGACACAAGGCATTGCGTTAGGAAACTTTATATCTAGTGAAGGCATACAGGTTGATCTAAAGAAGATTGAGATTATATCTAACCTACCTGTACCACAAAAACAAAAAGATGTAAGAAGCTTCTTGGGACATTTAGGTTACTATAGGCAATTCATCCAAGATTTTAGTAATATTGTTGCACCTTTGTTTATTTTGTTGACCAAGAATTGTGAGTTTGATTGGACTAAAGGTTGTCAGAGTTCATTTGAAAAACTAAAGGTAGCTTTAACTCATACACTAGTTTTAAGAGGCTCCAACTAGACATTTCCATTTCACATCCACGCTAATGCATCCAAATTTTCCATTGGAGCAGTCCTAGGGTAGAAAGAAAGGAATAAGGACTATGCAATCTATTATATCAGCAAAAACCTCCAAGGAGCAGAGTTGAACTACACTATGATAGAAAAAGAAATGCTTGCAATTGTTTATACCATTGACAAGTTTAGACACTATATAACTAGTTATCAAGTGTTCATACATATAGATTATACAAATATTAGGTACTTGATGAATAAGCCAGTGGTAGGTGGAAGAATTGTAAAGTGGTTATTGTTGCTACAAGAATTGACATTACAATTGTAGACAAGCCTGGAAAGTCTAATGTGGTTGTTGATTTCTTGTCTAGATTGCCTACTCAATCATTAGGAGTAGTTGATGATTATTTTTCTGATGAGCATCTATTTTCTCTAAACATACACACACCATGGTATGTTGATATAGCAAACTATTTGGTGTCGGGACAAATTTCAAGTTATTTTTCTCCAAGAGGGAAAAGGCAGTTGGTTCATAAATACTTCCCTTATTCTTGGATTTCTAGATTTTTATTTTATACTGTCCCAAATAATATTATGAGAAGGTGTATTAGGAAGGATGAAGTGTTTGACATATTGAAAGCATGCCATGACGAACCTTGTGGTAGAAATTTTGCAACCAAAAGGACAACTTTCAATATTTTGACAAGATATTATTGGCCAACCTTACATAAGGACTTTGTTAAGTACACTAGAAGTTTTGACCATTGCTAGAGGATGGGAAGAACCACCAAAAGTGATGAGATGATTTTACAACCCCAGTTAGAACTAGCTCCTTTTGATAAATGGGGGCTAGATTTTATTGGACCTATCTCTCCCAGTTAAAATAGTAAAGAATACATATTGGTATGCATTGATTACTTAACCAAGCGGGTTGAAGTAAAAGCATTGTAGTTTGCTAGAGATGGCAATGTTGCAAAGTTATTACATGAGGAAATATTCACTAGATATGGTATGCCAAAATAAATAGTTACTAATCAAGGACCACAATTCACATTAGATCTAATTGCAAAGTTGGTAGAAGAATATTAGATCAGACAAAAGAAATCTACCTCATATCATCCTCAAGCTAATGGACAAGTAGAGGTTACTAACAGAGAGATTTAAAATATATTGACAAAAATAGTGCAGCTACATAGAAGAGATTAGATTACCCAAAGCTATTTGGGCATACAGAACCACATAGAAGACAACGACAAGGTTTACCCCTTATGAGTTGGTTTATGGTAAAACAATAGTATTGCCTATATAATTTGAATACAAAACTCTCAGGATAGTAGTGGAGTTGGGCATGGATTTAACAAAGGCACAAAAGGAAAGGTTGCACTCTTTGAATGGATTGGATGAAATCTGCATGGAAGTAATCCATCATTCAAAGGTGATGCAACAACAATGAATGAAATGGCATGATCAGTTTATTAAGACAAAAGAATTTAATGAAGGAGATTGGGCTCTATTGTATGACTCGAGGTATAAAGATTTCAAGGGAAAATTTTAGTCTAGGTGGTTGGGCCCTTATGAAATTAGTAAGGTTTACCCCAATGGAGTAGTGCAACTACATACCATTAATGTAGCTCGGTTCTCCCTTCTTGTGAATGGACACAAACTCAAGTTGTATAGGAAGCCAATGCGGGATGATGACTTCATCTTTTCACTCATACAACAATATGGTGCTCGCAATGAGCCTAACACAAAATTTGATTCACAAAGTCCAACATCTGTATTAAGGGACATCCCAAGCACGTTTGGTAACCCAACGGTTGAGTTGCAAAACTCAACCCCTACGATCACCCAAACCTAATTTTCCATGCTTTAACACATGCACACACAACACAATAATTATGCACACACTATACAGTTATGATAATACTTTGGCTATCTTTTCATGGGACCTGTTCAATATATTCATAAGGGACCTGATGCCGTAAGGACCTATAGCTTCACATTACTTGCATTTTGATAGGGCCTTGACACTATAGGAGCCCGTAGCAACGTTCAATGGCTAGAAAGAATATTTTATTCGTTGGGCCCCATATTTATTGCAAGGTTATCAACATTCATTTCCATTATATCCGCCTATTCATCCTCAATATTGCGGCATAATTATTTTATTGCATGCATACATTTCCAACCTTTCACAAGTCACATCACTCACTTACGTCTATCTCACTGTATCTGCTCACCATTCAAGATACTTATTACCTTGCATTTAATATTCATCCCATCAAATCCATAACTACGCGTATTATTTCAATTTTCATACGTCATCGATGGTTATTTTCGCATGATGGTACTTGAGGTAAACTATTATGATTATGCAAGCTTTCTTTAAACTTTTTATGCACTTTATTTCATTTCCACGTGTGTGAATTATTAAATTCTTTAATTTCATCAACTCACATTTATACCACCTCCAAATCACCACCGTAAAGTGGGGTCACTTCACCCATTAAGTTGGGGGTTACACTTAACTTTTCTTTTCGCCACACTTTTTCCAATTTTCCACCTTGAATTGAATTAATGTAATCATGACACGCAAAGCCTAGAGTTATGTCTTTATTGTTATTTTCACCTGTTGCCATTTTTGCAATTCCTAAAAAACTTGAAACCCTGTAGAATTTGTAAGAATCTTAGTTTGGTTTTTGTCATAGCTAAATTGATAAAGGATTTGCAGTTATAGTTTGGTGTGGTAGTAAGAATACATTTGGAAATTGAGGTTTTTGAAGTCATAAGTGAGTTGAGGGTGGTAGGCAGAGATTGAGTTGAGCTCTTGAGTTGATTTGGTATATTGAGTAGTAAAGAGAACAAATATGGGAGATGTCATATGGAGAGAGTCGACAACTCATCAACAGATTTTGGAGGATGCAACTATTCTTCCTATATTCACAAGGGTTGGATGGCTCAACTATTTCCTAAAATTGACAGAGTATAGTGATGATTTAATGAGAAGATTTGTAGAAACTCTTTAGTACAATGAAGATATGGTAAAAGGACTTTCTGTGGACGCTTCAGAGATTGCCATTGCTCAAGTGACTAGATTGCCAAGGACGATAGTAGAATTTCCAACTCGGTCTGATGCAGTCATAGCTCAAGATGAATTATGAATAAGAGGGGAGGTAATGGATTCCTCTTCACAAGGTATGAAAACAATGTATCTCCACTAGTTATGGGCAAGTTGTGCTTCTTATATTGTCAGATATATTACATGCGATGAGAGACAAAATCTATTGTATACTATCTATTTCAAGTTATTAAGTCATCTTAGGAATAATAAGATAGTCAATGTACCCAATTTCCTATACCACCTATTGAAAAGGATGGCTTTAGAGTATCAGAGGAGACAATATGATACTTCTCTTTCTCACCATTGCTTGGTTACCCTACTAATAAAAGGAAGCCTAAGAATTCAGTACCCACAAGTAAGGTGGGATGATTTTAGGGTTGAGGAGTGTAATGACATCAATAGTTTGTTGGAAATGCCTGGAAATATAGGGATTCAAGATGATCTCCAAAATGAGCTAGAAAGGGAAAACTCTCATAATTTGCTTGTGGCCTCACCTACCTGCAACTAAAGAAAAAATGTAGAACCTGGAGAACTAGAGTTTGGGATGTCTAAAGATGAAGAGTTACCTTCTTCTCCAAACCATGTAAGTAGAAGTAGTGTATCCACTATTGAAGTTGTAAAATTCAACCTTATAAAACCCAATGATCACGTGCAAGCAAAATAGCCTATCACGTAGAAGAGATTTGAACAACACAAAGATATTGCTCTGCAAACCAAGAGAGTAAAATTACATAAACAAGAATCAATAATTACAAAGAGATCAATCCTTAATAAAGGAGATCAAAACCCTAAAGTGAACCCTAAGATTTAATAAAGTAATTATTAAAGTGCCTAATTTTAGCTTAAGTGAAAAATAAAATAAAAGTTGACTTAATTAATTAATCAATATGATTAAATTAATAAAGTAATTAACCTGTTACTCTAATACCCCCCTTAAGATGAAATTAGGGAGAAGCTAAAAACTAAGGAAGAAATGCATAAAAGCAAATATGGGTCCCAACAACAACCAAAAGGCCTAATGAGGTACCCAAATACAACCAAAATCTCTGTAATGTGGAGAAAAAGAGAAAACCTCATGGGAAAAACTCCACTCCAAAAAGAGATGAAATCTAAGTGAAAGATTGAAGAAGCCTCCAAACAAGACAGTGTCCTAAAAAATAGGAACATGTAGAACATCTAGAAGCACGAAACTATAGACTATTTTCGAAGATGACTAATTGAGTATTGAATGAAGAACCTCCAGAAATAGGAATGCAAGAGTGTCCATATGGTAAGTGATCTATCTCACCAAAATGCAAGTAACCAACCACTGATGTATGCTACATCTAAAAGTACATAGGAACAAATACTACATACATAGCTCACTCCAACACAAAACCAAGGAAGCATTAGCACCAACAGTAGAAACCCCCCATAATGATGAAAAATAAGAGCCATGATAGGAACACTGAAACTGTGTGTAACCAATAAGTGCATGTAGGAGAAACAACATACAAATAAAAGGTGTGCAAACTAGGGCACACACACATGAGGTAGGAATAACTAAGATTCACTGTTGTCATGGAAGGGATACTCACTTGACAAAGGTGTGATGGAAAACTAAAGGAAAACATCCAACTGCCCATTGCACTTTATATCATAGTGCAAATACAATAGGCACAACAGGATGTGCAAAATCCCCAAAAATAATACACCAGAATGACACTTTATGTCAGTGTGTCTACATAATAAGAATGTGAATGAAAAAGATGTCTACAATGTCCAAATAGGACAAAAACTATAAATACATATAAAACAACCAAAAACAAGCCATCCCACACAAACAAAAAGCTTCCAAGAGCTAAAATGTCCAAGTAATTCACTAGAGTGCAAAAGCATAACAAATTGAATAAAATATACCTAAAGAATAATCTAGAAAAATTGCATAGATGGAATTGAAGAGCTCTGAAATATGGTTCCAATGCCGCTAGAATCACGAAAAAATGGAGAAACTGGTCAAAATTTATGAGCTTAAGATTGAAAACAACTCCTTTGATTTCAACAAACTCTAGAATGCACCAATAGAAAAATAAAGCAATGAGACCCACACCACTAGAAAGTTGATGAAATCAACTTTTCGACAGTATCTTATTTGTCGAAAAATGATATTGTATGCCGTAGTTATGGCTAAAAAAAAATCACTCCTTGTAGGGCAAAGAAGTGGTCAAAGGGGCCCTATTAGTGACCGTACCACTGATGCTAGCATGATACCATGCTGATGTCAGCAAAATATTCTAAGAATATTCCTTGTTTCTACTAAAAAAATGGCCCCTAGAGAAAAAATGCAAATGATGATAAATGGTGCATGACGGAATATTCTGAAAAAGATTCCTCGCATTGGAAAAAGTGTCATCACCGGCAAAAAAAAGTTGTATCCAGGAAATTCGAAAAACATTAGTTGAAAAAGTGCAGGTCGTCGGAAAAACATACTTGTAAAAGTGGGTTTGTCAGTTCTTGAAAAATTCACTTCAAAATTTTTTGAATGGTCGGAAAGTAGAGAAAGCGCTAGCAAAATAAAGAAACCACCAAATTTTGCATGCCACCAACAAGGGTTGGAGTGCGGCCAACTTGGGAAGGAGCACCACCGGCAAGGGAGGGCCCATGTGGCCTTGTTGTGGTGGCTTGTAGGCTTGCCACAACAGGGTACTGTGTACCCTCACCTGCAGTGCAGGCTTTAAAAAAATTCTCCACCTTTTTTTTACAAAAAAAGAAAAAGAAAAATGACTCCCCCATGAAAAAAATTTTGCACTTTTAATATATTTTTTTGATTTTTTAAAAATTTCTAAAAGAATTTAAAAAAAACAAAAAATCGTTGATACCCTGAATTTTGCGATTTTTTTTAATAATGTGCACAAAAATTTGTAAAGGGGTCATACGGGCCCCTATACAATTTTTTTTGCCTCAGAGGCCAACTTCACCAAATTTGATAATTTGACAGGCATTTTTAGGGTTTTTGGCCGCTTCAGACACAACAATGATGTTCATTTGTGCTGAAAAAGCTTCAAAATTGTAGGTACCCTCTAGATCTGAGAAAAAAGGCACCTGTAGAAATACTTACAGATTTGAACCCGTTAGTCCAAACTTGATGAAACAAAGGCCAATCTTGACTATTTCTAGAGCTCTGAATGCAATGATGTGATCAAAAGTGACTCAAGATGCACCTAAATACTCTTTCAAGGCTTGAATCCCTCAAAAGATGAATAGGAAGTTGTAGATCTGAAGCTCTAATACCATGTTGAAGTTGTAAAAGTCAACCTCACAGAACCCAGTGATCACCTGCAAGCAAAATAACTTGTCATGTAGAAGAGATTCAAACAACACAAAGATATTGTTTTGCAAACCAAGAGAGTAAAATTGCATAAACAAGAATCAATAATTACAAAGAGATAAATCCTTAAGAAAGGAGATCAAAACCCTAAAGTGAACCCTAGGATTTAATAAAGTAATTATTAAAGTGCCTAAGTTTAGCTTAAGTGAAAAATAAAGTAAAAGGTGACTTAATTAATTAATCGATATGATTAAATTAATTAAGTAATTAACCTATTACTCTAACATCCACTACTTCCACACCCTCTAAACCAGAGAAAGAGGGTTGTTTAGGAAAAGAAAAAGGATATTAAAAAGGAGAAGAAGAAAGTTGAAGCAAAGATACTTACACCCAAACATTATGGTAGGATCAGGCAACCAAATATTGTGAAGGTATAGGGGAACCTAAGGGAGAAGAGGTGAATAGAGGACAATTCTAGGAAAATCAACACTAGTAGGAATAATAGTAGGAAAATGTCATGGTTGTGGAGACTGACTCTGAACTAGGAGAGAATGTGTCTAGTAATATGAATGCATCTATGAAAAAGAGAAGGTATATGATAATGACTTCTAATTTTGAGTCAGAGGACCCATTTATTGCAAAAAAATTAAGGATAGAAGCTCCAAATAGTCCCACATATGGAGAATATGAAGGAGGGAATGAGCAGTTTGAATGTAGAGAAGAGGCTTATATTGAAGAAAGGAATGTGAGGCAAGAACTCCTAGAAGAGATGGATAGAATTAAACACTTAGAGGAGTTGGTGAAAAACTATGAGCAGAAGGACAAAGAAAGGGAAGTTAAAATGAAGGAGATGGAGGAAAAATTGCAATTGTATGGTCATGGTGCTAAGTTGGATTTGATGGCACAATTGGTTGTTACCAAGACTAGAGATAAGGAACTTGCTATCCCAAGTGAGAAACCCCCTCCTCTTAAAACTCCTAGTTATCACACAACTTTCTCTCTAGGTTACCAATTATGGAGTGTAACTACTGAGTTTGGAAGGGAACGAGAAAAATGGAAGAAGGAAAAGGAGAGATATACACAAGAATTGGAAAAGAAAGAAATGGAATTGAATAAGTCAGTAGTCTGATTAGAAGAAGTTGCAAATAAAGCTGCACAAATTGTCAAGTGCAAGCCTCCACCTAGGACTTATGCATTATTTCTACAAGAGAGGTACTTGTGTTTTTGATTTAATAGATTGATTAGTAAATAATCAGCTACCATGAGTCAACCAGATGAGTTTCTAAAAAAAATTAAGACTTCCACATTAGAGGACTAGGATCAATTGTGTGAATTTTATCTGCACAATTATGTGATTCCTGATGAAATAGAATGGAATCTCTTGATGTTTGTAGGGGATCTTCAAGTCAGAGCCCTTGCCTCTTACTACATGAATGAATAGCTTAGAGGAGAAATCATAGAAGAATATGATGAAAAAGAGAAATCTATTGCATTTCTAGTGAGAAGAGAGGCTAAGGATCTAGAGATAATTATTGATGAGTGGATGAGACTTCTTGGGAATAAAGGAGTTGGAAATAAAATAATGAAACTCGTAAAAGAAGACTGTGAGAGGATGAAAATGCTAGCTATAGGAATTGTACATCAGTGTTATAAGTATGTGCAACACTGATGGAATGAACTAACTCTTGAATTGCAAAAGGAACCAACTTCTATGTACAACTTTACCACTATGCTTTAGAGGATGAAGAAATGCATGGCAACTAGTATTAATAGAGGAGTTCATTAGATACGCCTTACATTTCAACCACCTATTCTCCTTTGTCCAATTCCACATTAGACTATAAATAGAGGTGATGAATGTGAAAGGGAAGAAGCTATCAGAATAAGGAGGCTTTCCACATACCAAGGCTTTTATCTATAGTAAGATCAGGCTGAAAGTACAGTCATGGACCTAAGGCAATTCACTCTATAGTATAATTAGGATCCTTAGTATTTTTCTTAGGGACAAGCAAAAAGTTAAGTCGAGGGAAACGATAGGTCCAGATAATAGTTTATTTTCTATTGGTTTTATCAAACTTTAAGATACTTTTGAGCATACTTCCTAACAATATTCCATGTTATATTATCCTTTTTGTATCCATTATACAAACCTAAGACCCAAAAGCATGTTGATGGAATTTTGGTTTAATATATTAGCATTAAATGGTTTATATGGATATGTGTATGGAATTGTTGATGGAAAGTTATGTTTAATTGTGATGGTTATCCTTGTGTATGTATTTTGTGAAACTAACTTGTTTGTAGCAAAAGAGGAACCATGATGCATAGTAGTTGTAGGATGAACTTGTAGCAAAAGGGGCGTTGAATACCAAAATAGGGGATGTTGCAAAAATGGTTGAATGCGGTGGTTCTTGGTCGAAGGCATTTAATGAAGATAGAATGTGTGTTATCATAAGTAGTTAATAAACAGTGAAGAAGAGGTCTTTTTTTATATGGAACTTTGACAGATGGACGTATGATTGAATGTAATCTGTTTTGATAGAGTTCTAGTTTGATAGGGTTCTCTATTTTTTCAATTATAGGTTGAATAATTCCAGATCTTGCATCCATGCTCTAGATATCTGGAAGTGGAATTAATGATTTCATTTTATGTTGTTGCTTTCAACAAAGACTCCCTCAGTTTGTATATAACTGATGGTTGAGTTTGTAGTTTAGTTAGTTGGTTGTTCACAGTTTGTATTACCTATTATTTTTCAAGTTGAACATGAATCTACAAAATGGTTAAACTCGGTTTGTCATAAGTGTTTTGTAATCTTTTATCTTATGCAATAAATGAAGATCAATTCATGAGATGTGTGAAATCTATTAGTTAGATTGAGCTCAGTTAAGTGGGGACAATTAATTGAGTAGGCCACTCAGGTATTGTTCTTCACTTTATCTTTCAGTTATTCATTTCTTTTGGTAGTTAATATTAGTTTATTGTTGTTCATAAATTGTGTGCAAGATAATTAAGATTTCATTTCTCTCTTATTACAAGTGAATGCTTGGGAACATGCATGTAATAGTTATCAATAACACTTTTGGAGGATAGTTTAGTTGAGTCAGTAATCTTAATCAGATTTTCAGTCTGCAAAGTATTGTTTTATTAGCAATAGTTTAGTTATAGTCTTTATTGTAGGTACCCATAGCAACTAATTTTTAATTATCCTTTTACTGTTTTACAGTCTTTGTGAATTTCCAACAACTAGAATAACTTTAGAAGGATAGTTTAGGTAGTTTGAGTCCATGAAGGCATATATAATGTTGCACCATCATAAGCTCATGCACCTTGGTTGATAATTTAATGTAATCTTAAGCAATGTACAGTGGACTGTTCAGTTAGATGACCCTCTGAATTTAGTGACCTTCACCATGTTTACAAAACATTAGCTTAGACTCTACATGGATTATATTTTGGTAGTTCATAAGGGACTACACTTTTTTCTTCAATTTGGACCTTTTGTTGCTTAGATTTCCTTTCAGTCTCTTTCTTCTCTTGTTTCTTTTCTTGATTAGCACTTGACTTTTGAGTCTTCGCCTTAACAATTGGAGTGACAACTTCATCAAACTTCTTAGTTGTATTATCTCTCTTGGCCTAAATATTAGGTCCCTTACTTTCATTAGCTTTGACCTCTTCTTTTTTAAACTTGACCAATTCTTCTATTTTAGTTCCTTTATTTTCCGCATTTTACTCTTTCATGAACATATTGCCCGACTTACCTTGGTCACAATTCACAACTCTTTTCCTCAGATTATGAGTGTTTCTAGCTTGTGCTACCAATGCTATTGTCATTTTTTTATACTCCTCATCAAAAGGTCTTCTTAGAGACACATTCACTTCATCTGTTTCCATAGCACAAATATTACTCTCAACATTTTCATCCTCATCAGTAAATATTTGTTGATGATAAGCATTAGATTTACATTTTTGACAATCAACCTCCACTTCTTGTGACTCGTCTTCTGAAGAACATTTTTCATCAACAAAATCTGATCTATGCATAAGTACATGTACTTCAACATCATTTTCCTCTATAGGCTCATAATCATCTGATTAGTTTTGTTCTTCTTCAAACTATTTTGCTACCAAAAATGTTTGAGAAGCATGTGGTAGCTGGAAAACAACACACCAGGGTGTTTCATAAGTAAAATTCAAAAAATTCTTTTGTAATGGGTTAGGGGGAACTTTACTTTGTGTATTCTTCTAATTGTTCTGAATTGGATTTCCATTATTCCAATTGATATTATAAGGATGGTCCTACAGCCAAGGAGGTCTCTCACTTTTTTGAATTTTTGACTTGTCATTTGTAAGCCCTTTCTCTTTCCTTTCAAGCCTATAATTGATATCTTTCATAGAACTTGCAACCTTGTCAATCTTGTCTTCAAGGGAAGACTCTTTCTCTGCATAATGCTTGTCTTCTTTCTTTGGGTTCTTCAATATTTTAACATCATCTCTTCTCTCAAATTTTCCTGATGCTTTCCTATTGTTCTCAATAAGGGTTGCCATCTTGAATGCTTCTCTAAAGTTTTGAGGATTCTTATCTCCCAGGATATAGCTGATTTTTGGATCAAATGCATTACAATAGTTGACCAAACATACATTATCATTAAGTCTCAAATCAAGAGGTAATGTGTTCATGGCCTTTTGAAACTTTGTATTAAAATCAACAACCATCTCATTGGAACCGTTAGAGATATTGTTGAATTCACTAAGCAATAACCTTGAGTTAGAATTATCACCATACTACTCTCTAAACACCCTCTTAAATTCTTCCCAAGAACCAATACTCTCATCTGATAAAGACCTATACCATTCCCTAACATCTTCAGTGAACAACTACTACATGAAAAACTTCATCATAACATCCCTAACGTTCACCTCAAAATCATCCATGATGTTGACATATGATTTCAAGTGGTCCTCACCGCTTATTGCATTATTTCTAGAGAACTTAACTAAGGCAGGCCTGATATCCTCAGGGAATTGATTTGGGTACCCAGGAATTCCAACAAAGCACAATTCCTAGTATCTATCCACCTACATTGGCCTTCTGGTGAGCCGATCTCTTTGATCATCATGGGGTTCATTATCATCTTGATCACCAAACTATTTGTTACTTTTTCCATTTCCACCTCCACCATTACCACCACTTTCACTTCCCCACTTCCAAATTGAGTATTCTTATTATGATTGTTACCTCCACCTCCATCACCTTGACCTCCACCACCACCTCCACTAAGAGTATGCCCACGTAATTTAGTTTTGTGTGATTAGGGATCAGAGTTAGTATGACCAAAACTTGAAGCTCCTGGGTTAGGAATAAAGGTTTTGTGGAATGCAATTTTCCTCTCTATTTCTACATTTGTAGCAACAATCTCCATTTTACTCATTTCTTGTTGCAACTTTTCATTAGCTAATTGCAACTTTAGAATTTTAGGGTTGGGAGGTGTATTTCATGGGATGGATTTGCTTTCAACATTTTTGGTGGATGTATTAGTAGATGACGTATTTGTATTTGTACTTGGGGTGGGTTTCTTAGGTTGACCCATAGGTTTATTTTCATGATCTATAGACTGATATTTCTTAACAGCAGCAGAGGGATCTAAGATCTTAGTGGTTGTGACGAAAGTAGTATATTTTCTTGCAACAAAAGTTCCCATAGGAATGGTTACCTTTGGAGGATCAGGGGTCTCTAAATAGCAATAGATTTAGAAGGATCCTCTAGAGTTGATTGCTCCTTCACTATTTCTCTCCTTTTTTCTACCCTCTTTCTTACGGAATCTCTGTCTAACATTTTTTCCCTTATTTTCTCCTCCCTTTCCCTTGCTTGACTCAATTCTAATTCATTGATTCTATTCTCCTCTTCTTGAAAGGCTTGTATATCCTTCTTTATATCATTTTCATCCTCCAGGACATCCTCTAACTCACTTGGTTCAAGTGTGTAATAGGTGAGATTCATTAGTTCTCTCTAAGAGGAATGGTGTGAGGATCTACTATTGGATCTCCCTCTCGGGTTGAAATTATCATCATTAAACACAAAGTCTCCACCAAGGGTTGCCCCTCTCACTAGGGATTCACCATCCTTATCGTAGAATTTCCACAGTTCTTTCACTCTTGAGGTTAAAGGATTATGGTCAAGGTGACTACTAGGGATTTCACTAGTAGGAAGGCCTTCCTCATTTGTATTAGGCATACCAAATGCATATTATTCTTCATGAACATCTTCATTATGATTATTTTCATTAAAATTAGGAGATGGACCAACAAGATTTTTAGTAGACTTACTTGATTCAGCGTTCTTTACTTTCTAGGTTGACTGTTTGTCCTTGGATAGACCAAACTCCAATTTCTGCTCAAGACGCTTCTTCATATAGCTCTTAGTTCTTCTCATGGTGTCAAATTTATTCTTAGAATTATTCTTCTCTCTCCTTCTTTGAGAATTTAACTTTGCACTCGCACAAGAGATTTCAAAGTCGCCACCCACTATATGGGGAACTAAAAATAGATCACACATTTGAGAAGCATTTATAATTCCAAAGAAGAATTTGAACATAACCCGACAATAAATAGGAAATGAAACCAAAATTTGACTTATAGAAACAAGAATCAACCTATGATGAGAATCTTCACAAATTGTGCTTCAACAATGAAGAACAATGAAAATAATTGACTCTGAATGTACCAGATTTAACCTAGAAACATTGGACTAGCATTTTCCCCAGTAGAGTCGCCAATCTATTGGTGTTTTTTAATGAATGAAACTTAATCTCAATAGGTATATATGAACTTTCCAAATTCAATGGTCAATAATTGTGAGGATTGGCCAACGAACAGGTGAAAGATTTCTAGGATTTCCCTTTGCACTTCAACCTCTGTAAGACCCGAGAGGGTGATCCCTACAATGTACTTTATGATACACTTGTGCCAATTACCATAGACATTTTAAATAACAAATACATTCCCATATTAATGCAAATCATATGAAATCCTTCGATAATCTGGAAAATTCTTTAACAAATACTCACATGAAACTTCAAACAATTTAAGCTAGATGAATGATATTCTTTATGAATTTGTTATTTGAAAGGCAAGGTTGACTCAATGACTTCAAAGTTAACCAAAGCAATAGAATAATGCCTTATCCACGGGTGACAACTTCAATTTTGAAATAGACTATAATACAACAGTAACCATAGTTAGCATTCCAGACTATCTTGATATTGCATTACAATAAAACAACTCAAATATCCCAAAACAAAAACTACTTATCAAATCCTTATACCTAATTAAACGAATTCATGATTTCATTAAAGAAATTTAATTAATTCCTTGAATTAATGTAGAGATAGAACCATACATTCAATTGAAACACAATTAAAGACTAATCAAAATATCCTTTGTCGTTTCATTAATAATTCGTATGACAAAATACAAAAGGAGAGAATTTGCTTCAAAATTTGCTCTTTCTTATTCAAATGATGGTATTGTTATAAGACCATTATGCCTATTAAAAACTCAAATTCAAACCTAAGACTCAACTCTAATTCTATTTCTCTATGCTTGTATTATAGATTTTTTTACATGAGATCAAAAGCTCTATCAACCAAAGACCCATACAATTGGCCTTGAATTCTCGTTTATAAGCACAAGGGAGCAAACAAGCTTCAGGACAAATTGTACATTTTGTCACATTTACATGACATACATTTCAATCTCATTCCCATTGCCAAAGAAGATAATTCGTACCCTCCAGAGGGCATCCTTCATCATTTTGACATCACCTCAAACTATATATCTTTTCCACGAGTAAAAATATTTTTCCACATGCCCACCAAGCTAGCAAAATTTCAAACATAAAATCAATAAAAAGGAAGAGCATAGACCATGTCCACATCAACACACCTTGTCATCAACTTTATAACCAAGAGGAGATAATATTTTACAATACTTCATCCAAGGATTAATCTGTAAACTTTCCAAGCCATGTATTATACTCCTCTTCGGTGGGACATTATGTATCCAACAATCTTTGCACCTTAGTGTTATGCTAATTATATCTAGCATCAATTAATACCCTAGCCTCTTTTGAAAAATGCATCCATGTTGACCTAAATCCCTATCATATCATCCACAACAACATTCAACATAGTATAATTTGCAAGGTGATTGCTCCTTTGAAATGTAGGAGAATACCTCCCAAATAATTCTTCCAAGTACTGAAATCTTTCAACTCCCCTTCTTCATTCAATATTGTAGGCATTTCATTCCTCTCCATATCTTTGAACATTTTCAACTTGCTCTGCAATTGTACACCCAACTTTTAATGAAAAGCTAAAATTTCACCTAATAAATCAACCAATTTTAACAAATCTAGAATGTTTTTTGGAGCCTCAAGATCCCCTTCCATATATTGCATCATTTCCTTGAGTGCTCCAACCCTCGCACTCCACTTACTCCAATCATTTTGAAAAGCATTTTGGACTTGCACATACCTCTTATGAGCTTCATGAATGTTTTTACAAACATTCCAAACATTTTCCGACCTGTGCACCAACCTAGCAACCTTATGCTTTAGAATGCCATAAAAATGTTTGTGGCTACCTTTGAATTTTCTTCCTTAGCCCTTTTAACATTGTATTTATTTACTCTCAATTTCTCCTTTAAGCTTTGTATTCTCAATGATAAAGTTCCCCTATCTTGTGTAGATAAACTAGAGGAAGAGGAAGTTGAAGAGGGTAAAATATTTTGTCTTGAACTAGCAACAACAACAATCATTCTATTATACTCATCCAACAACTTTTTATACTTAACCAAAAAAAATTCATATCTATCTTGTGAAATTTGAGTTGTGTCTACACTCAACATGGCAACATGCATGGTCAACTGTGCAGCTTGAGTAGGAGTGATCTTAGTAGCCCTCTTCACTACCACAATACCAATCACTTCTTCAACAGACTTAATAACCTCAAGTTTCCTAGTATTTTGTGCCATAGACCATATTGCAAGGGTATGCAATTTTGGGCTAAACCCCAAACCAAACACCTTGTTGTCAAAATGCTCTTCAGAGATACAAGCACTTAGATCCTTCCTTATTGCATCTAGTGCAATAGAAAATGTGATTTCCCACCCCAAAAATAACAAGATATCGCTTCCTTTTACCAAATTTCTTGCCTCTTGGGGTGTTATAGCAACAATCTCCTTCATTATTTTATCCTCTTCATCTTTCTCTGCTTCCTTCTGCAATGAAGGATCAACATTTTCCTTTTCTCGATGTCCTGGATTTTAAGTTGGATGACAAAGTCCCTAAAATCCTTAGTTTGTACAAAGGTGTCATCACTCATGAAGTCTCTGCAAGCCTTAATCTTGACATCATCATCCTTGTCTTCATCATATTCCCACTTAACTATCTTGTTAGTAGAAACAACAATATTGAGAGCATCCTCCCTCTCAGGGGAGGGAATTTTTGATCGAACCCTTGTTCCATAGGAACATGCTCAACAAACCATTCTTGGGCATGGTCTCCACCACCTTGCCCAGTTTCAGAATAAGTCACCAATAGGGCAATTGCGGGTTTATCACTTGTCTTTGTTGCTTGCAATTGAGTTCCTTGAGTTGTAGAGTGTGCCAGTTGGCTCCTTACTCGTGCATCATGGTGCTCCTAGGAAACCTTGTCTCTTACCTCAGCCTCTTTAACCTTATCAAAAAATATTTTGTCTTTGAAGTCCCCCAACATCATCTTATCCTGAGTGTACTAGTCCTCTATTTCAGCATAAGGACTCACATAAAAGGGGTTCTCCTTCAGTATCTTCTCCTCAACGACACATATTTTCCTCCACTCACTTTTTCTCTCAGCAACTTCCCCATCTGAGGAAAAATTTCTAATCACATCTTCTATGTATAAGAAGTGATGTTGTTTACCAGATCTTCCTCTTGCTCTCCTTTTTGCATCAATCACTCCCTTAGGATCACAATACCTTACTATATCCCATTTCATTCTATAATTATTTAGGAGAGTGCCAAACTTCTCAATACCTTCCTTTGATGTGACAACAAAGCATGAAAATGCACATTTGGGATTGATAAGTGATGCTTACCTAGCATTTTTGAAAATGCTCCTTATCCATGACATCTAACTACCACATTATCTCCATGAAAGCAAGTCTATCAAACACATATACTGGTAGCTGATGAGGTGGCATTTGAGATCCATAAACCTCGATTGTAGTATAACCAGTGTGCAAATGTACCAATCCCCCAATTAAATATATGTGTTGTATCCTCTTGAAACTCCATAGGCCTCATAATTTCCTTTACACCTGTAGAAATCCTATACATGGGCTTCAAACCCAATTGCTCCAACACACCAAACTTGAAACCATTACAGAAAGCAACATAGTTTGAATCTGGACAGTGCATATCCCAAATATTGGTCCACATCTGCATGGGAAATTCATTGTCTTGACTATCCCTTTCTCTTAACCTCATGAAACTTCTCCATACCTTCCTACATCTCCATAGCAAGATATGCATTAACAATGAGTAATGTTAGCAAGATAAGGGAGGCTTTGCATTCTTTAGATTCACTAAATCATTATGAAGTTCATCTGCTATATAGGAGGCATAATCAAATGTTTTGTTTTGATACTTATTTTGTATGTCAATGGCCATAACCATTATAGGATTATTCATCTCGATATCAAATTTTCTATGCAAAACCTGGCACAAATGCATAATTAGTGTTCTTTAAGCAGTCCTTAAATTTGTCACAGTCGAAAGGCTCAAGATTCTTTGGCCCAAAAGGTATACCCTTCTTATTCAAATCATGCCTTCTACGCCTTGGCAAAACATTCTTTTTGTAGCCAAATTTATTCTGCTCATGCACTTGATATAAGGCAGTAAACTTGATTGAATTGGTGGTGGAGGGATTCAAATTGAAAACCTCAACAATTTGGCTCCTTGTAATATCCAGCATGGGGGCTCCATCTAGAAATCTCTTGATAACACTGTCATTTGGGTCATAACACCTAACCAACTTCAGAACTAGATCAACCTCCATGAAAAGATTAAGAACAACTAGCTTTCCAATGTTGCATGTCTAGAGATGACATGTTGGATGACTGGGAAATCTCCTATTGAAAGCATAGAGGAAAATATCCCAACAACTATGAGGCACAACAACTTCACCTACCCTAAATGCTAAATCTTGAAAATGGCTCATTAAAACACCCTCACCAGTTACCCTTTTCCCAACTGGTTTCGGCTTTGTGGCTGGATCCTTAGATGCTTCTTCCATAAATCTGGTGTAATCTCTCTTTACCAATCTCTTCTTTCCAGATGCTTAAGGCACTTCTGGCTTAGCAACATCATCTTTAGGTTTTACTTTTTAAACTCTTTTCTGCTTGGGTTTTCTCTTAGGTTTGACAAACTCACTAGGTTGACTCATTTTGTAGGGTTTGATGAAACTAGGGTTTTGAATTAACTAAGAACTACAACCTTAATTTTCAAACTCACAGCGTGTATACTTAAATTCAATAATTTTCTACCCCACTCCCAAACCCTACGTGAAATGATTACAATTCTTTTGCTAAACAAAGAAAGGAAACCCTAAATAGTAAACCCTAGCAATCTATCCCAATTTCCTAACTACCCAATGCTAAAAATTTACACATAAGGGCATATAAAATTGACTTACCTGAGATAGCCAACAATTTATTTCTCTAGTTTTCTTCACCTGAAGCTTGTCTCCTCTTTTATGCTCTCGAGTTCTTGTGGAAATGGCTGAAAAATGACCAATTTACTCTTTTAATGGCTTGAAAGCAAGTAGATTTGCCATAGATGGTGAAAGATAGTTCATGTGAGCGAATAGGAGCATTTCTGACACTTAGCTATTTAGTTTTGAACTTCAGTCATTAATGCACTTGATTTAAAACTCAATCAATGGTTTTCCTTTATCTTCATCCATCTCTTTTTGCTTTCCATCATCATGCCTTAAAAAATGATGATATCTTAAGAAATTGCCACGTGGTTGCTCCACAATACTCAATAGTCCTCTTGTGTAACCATCGCTCATTGCCATAATCACCATTGCTTGATCAAATGAAAAAGCGATGTGAAGAGTAGCTCTAATGGAGGGAATATTCGCTAGAATATTTTCCCATCTCTCATCACTTGTCGCCGTAATTCGTCAAAGTTCCATTCACACTTTGGTGATGTGAAGACCTCTAGCGATGCAAAGAGCAATGGAAACCCGTCACCATCCATCGCTCATTGTTGTAATTTGTTTGAAATGAAAAGGTCTTTCAATGATAGGTGATTTGAGCAATGACACAAGATTTTGAGAAGTGGCACGATCGTGGCCCATAGCTATTTACTTCTTGTCGTGCATTGCTCAAATGAATTGAGTGGTAAAAAATTCTTTGCGACGTGAAGGACTGACATGATGCGAAGGAACAATAGAGGCCATCATGTGTCATAGAAAAGGCTTTGTGAGTCAAAATACTTCAGCGATGCAAAGGATGGGAGCGATGCAAAGGAGATGTAAGCCATCATGCATTAGAAAAGTGAAATGAGAAAGCCAAATGCTTGTAGCAATATGCGATGCGAAGGAAATGGGTTCATCACTCCTTGCAGAAATGAAACCGATGAGCAATAAGGTTTCAATGATATGGGATACAAAGACTTCAAGTGGTAATGAGCACATGCTTTAAAAGTTGTTCATAAATAGGGGCCGCCTAGGTAAGACGAGGGAAGGGGACTTAAAATAGACTTAAGACACACTCCACCAAGGATATTAAAAATAAAATATTTCCAAGCTTCAACTTTATAAAATATCAACCCGCACTAAAATAAATACACAATGGGGCAAACAAGAGACCTATGCATAAGGGGCTGGTCACCACACGGGTACATAGGTTCAAAATGTAACTTAAATAACCGAGAACCTACCCAATAGGTCAATGAAAAATTAGACCAAAAGAACAACAATTAAGAAGGAAGGCAAAATATGCTAAGTAAAACTCACCCACATAGTATAAAACCCTAAACCCTTGACAACATTTTCAAACCAAGAAACCACTCAGGTAAAGATATTAAATCAATGAAACATGAAAATTTTGAAAGCTCCACCAAATACAATGATGTTGGTTACGATTTCTATTCTTAAAATCATCTTTATAAAAATTTAAAAATTAATCGACTTATAATATCAACTAGATCGACTATTAAAACTAAATTCTTATTAATAAATTAGTATACCAAACAACATTTGTTAATTCTGTAAATAATTATTATCAACTACACTTCTAACTTATTATTTTTATTTATTAGAAAAATATGTAATAGTGACGAGACACTTGTTCACTTTAGATTTAAAAATAAAAAAAATAAAAATAAAAAAATTAAATTTTAAAACAAATTGCTGGAAATTTCTCCAAACACGCAATTAGAAAGGCACAAACTTCCCTCCACTTTAAAACGAGCATCATCCAACGCTTTGAAACATCTAACCAGACAGTTTTTCAAATCCAAGTCATAAAAATCATTCCGTTATTTGTACCAAGAAGATTTGTAAACGGGGAACGCATTCTCATCTGTTGGGAAAAAAATCAATTCGACAGTTGTTTAGATGGCGTCTAACGGAGCCTTCCTCAACCCTAGCAAGAAGCTGAAGGAAGAGTGAGATTCTGTAAAATTATTCTGACATTATATTTAAATGTTGGAATAACGATTTTCTTATTATCAAATATACATATATTTTTAACCCTTTTGTTTGCAGATTTGTGAGTAATTTGGATGGCACATCTTTGCTTGAAATTGCTTCTATCTCTGCGGTTGCGCCGGTAAGCCCATTTATTCCACTTGAATCTTGATTTATAATTTTTTCTTTTGGCCTTTTTTAAAACTTAATTCCTAGGCACATCTGGGAGAGTTCAATCCTATCTCTTAGAATTCACTAACCTATTTCCAAGTGCTAATTACATGGAACGTTTCCCCATTTCAGTCTTGGAATTTATCATCTGAACTTTTGTTGCTTGTATCAATATATGTAGTACTTAAAACACCTTGAATGTCAGAGGGAGTTATAATTGGTCTTTTTACAGCGAGTGAACTGCATCATCGAGGAAGACGGAGGATTCAATAGCTGAGTGGAGTCTGTGAGTGGATTGGGTACTAGAATAGATATCTACATCTATAATTCTTTTGTTTTGTTTCTATTTTGAGAAGTGTAGTAAATATTTTATAATTATTTTATTTATAGGTATTTATATATATTTCAACAATTTGAGGGTCATGGGATGGTTGTGTTTGGATAGTCCGTGGAAGGAAGGTTTGAGGCAGTTTGCAATACCCATTCTGTTCTTGAATTAGACCTGAGTTGGCATCAAGATCTCCTTAGAAAAGTTTCTTGTCATCTTATATATTGTACTAAAAGTTACATTCCTTTAGTTATTTTGTCTTGCCCATTTTGGGGTTTAAATTTTTTAAATCTGTCTGATAAACTCCAGATATGGTTCACAGGAAGAAAGCAAGTAAGAGTAAATTCTATCCTTTCATTTGTTTTTCATGTTCCACATTCTAGTTGTTTTCAGATTCCAGCATTTATAGTGGCAAATGTCTGCTCAGATTTCCACTTACTAGCATAAATTCAGATTTCTCTAGCTACATTTTGGAATTTCAGATTTTAATGCAGGAATCTCCCAGCTATAACAGCAGGTTCTTTTAGGAACACATCTTGCTTCACTGAGTGAATAAATTTACATGTTTGAGTTCCTATTTTTCGGCTGAAGAACTTGCTAATTTTAAAAGAGCACAAACAGGAGTAGTTCAAAACTCTTAAATACTTGCTCCGTGTATGGTCCACCAATAAAAACATCCAGTGTTATTTTATCATCCAAAATTGAAATACATGCAAATTCCCCTCGTGACAAGGCAACTTGTGCAAATGGTTTCTCAGTTTAGCTTGCAAGGAAACTGGAAGTATTTATCTTATGGTTGCATGACTCCATTGTCACTTCTCTATTGTTTTTTGAGGCTTTCCTCTTCCTTTCTTTAGTGTTGTTTGTATTTTTTATTTTTCACTTGTAAATGATGTGCAAATTTTGCTGAGGATTGTATAGTATGTCTTAAAGGTACATGATGTAATGTTCCCTTTTTGACTATATGCAGCTCTGAATTAGTTAATAGTCAGAAAGGACTGAGTCTTGACTAAGTCCTGCTTGGCATTAGAAGGGAGTGAATATTTCAGTTAGTTTGCTCTGCCAGGTAGGTAGTTACTCAAGAAAATCAGGTTATTACTTTTGTTAAGTGATCTCAAAGTAGACTTACTCGTAGTTATCCTCAGCAAAGGGAGGTAGAGATGGGTCAGTTAGCTCTCGCTAAATTGTTGCTTGTTAGTTAGTAGCCTCCAATTAGGGAATTGGTTGCCATAACTTTAGGATCACACAAGAGGGAGAATATAGTCAATATTGGTTAGAAAGGGAAATGATCTTTTGAAATAAAAAACCAAGAACTTTTTTCTGCAGTTTCAGCCATTAGTCCTGGGATGAAAACCCATAGGTGCAGTCTACAACAGGTTTTGGGGATGAAAACCTTCACCAACTATCATTGTTACATAGCATCAACAGTAGCGAGAACAAGATTTATTGGTGATCTGCTAGCACATTGGCAGATTTCTAAAAGCTCAAGAAGTTATTGAGTGCGCTGGTTACACCCAGTAATTAGTTAAAGTTTATAGTTATTGTATGTGTGCATTCATAATTCAAATACAAAAAAAATAAAAAGGGGGTTTTGCAAGATATTTTTGTATTTGTGTTTGGATCCTGTTAAGCATATTCTGAGTTCTTAGATTATATTACTTAAGATTATGTGTGAAAATTGCTAGGGTTGTTTAATGGTATTAGAGCTGTGATCTTGTCATCTGTGGAAAACCAATTTTCTTTTAATAAAAACAAAACAAAACAAACATTCAAACAGCAAAAATCCAAAACTTTCAAAATTTTATTTCTACATGTCAGCAAGTGAGAGGGTTGTTACAGTGTCAGCAAGTGTTAGGGAGACAAGGTATCGGTTGAGGGAATGGAGGAAGCAGAGATCAAATGAGGAAGAGAGAAGTAATTTTTTGATGTAATGAAGTCTTTAAGGGATGGACAACAACTCATCAAGCTCTCTATTCAGACTCTGTGTCATGTCGCTGAATTTTAAAATGCAAATAAATTAAATAACAAAATAAAGATTAAAAGATATCAAAGTAGATATTTTATTATTATTATAACATGATAATATATACATATTAAATTAAATAAACATACAACGAATTCTAGCTAAAGGCAGGGAACGATAGCGATTCATTGAGGGACATTACATTGCCGGGAACCAAAATATTATTATTATTGGAGGGCGATTATTAATGGTTATTGGGTGATCTTTCATTGTGTAGTGCGGTTGGATTTTGGGGATAAAGCAATCGACGGTAATTGATATTTATCCTAAAGATTATTTATTGTCGTAGCATGCTGGGGGGGATATCGTGGTTTTGTTTGTATCACACCCTTCAAATAGTATCGAATACTAATTAATTGCCTTTGTGAAGTAGCACTACCTTTAAAGAACGGGGATATAAACTAGTCATTAGTTACTGTCCCACTAAGTAATGATGGTTTGCCTCCAGACAAGAGACACAGCCAATAAATAGGAAGTTGCCATCGTTCCAAAATGTAGATATAGAGGTAGTAAAGCGGGTCATGAGAAATGATGGTAAGGATTGTAGGCAAGAGATCGACCAAGAAGGAAAACGTAGGAAGACAGAACAGAGCAGGTGAAGTCCTTCACTTAGCCATTAATATTTAGCATTTCCAAGTTCATAACTAAATAATCATTCTGCAGTAGATGTATAAATGTAACATGCACTGTTGAATACACCTTGCGATCTATGTAGTAAATACAAACAATTATTTAGCCCAATCTGATTGCCTTCTAGGCTGTGACTGATCCTTGAAAGGTTCAAGCCGATAAGGCTGAACTCGAGCATGCCGACCTCATTTATAGATCATAAAGGGCAAAGAATCTAATAATTAAGATTGCTGCATTTCTGAAAGTGTTAATTCTGATTTCTGTATTTATCGATGAATTTTCTTTTTAGCAAATACACGTTCATGGTGCTATTTACATATCAGTAGGAAGAAATGTTGATAATATGCAGATGTATGATTGTTTCTCCGTTAAGTCAGAATTGAATATACAAATTAGATGTTGCTTATTAATTACCTGATTATTAGTACAATGATTTCTATAGTATTGCCATGATTATAATTGTTCTAGATTTGATATTACCTTAAAGAATCAATGATAAGTGCAAATGTATTTAATTGCTAAAAGATTGTCCGAGTGTTTGCAAACCTGCTCGGGAGAAAGGGCCTGAGAAAAGTGGTGCCTAGAAACCCCACTCAAGATCCACCCAACCCAAAGCAAGGATGGGCAAGGAAGTTCCACTTAAGATCCGCCCAGTCTAAAGGCAAAGGTGGGCCCTGGAGGGGTGGGGGTCCCACTCAAGTCCGCCCGGATCAAGGAAGAGATGGGCCATGGAGGGGTGGTAGGCCTAGATCACTTATAAGCTCCATTGGCTTCCCCCAGTAGGTTAAGTGTCTTCTGAGGTGATGACATGGGTAGAGAAAGCAGGTACTAAGTCGCCGAGAAGAGAGAGTTGTGGTATACAACCTCTTGGGCTTGGCAAAGGACTTCGGGTGGATCTACCTATGCCACTCGTCCTATGTTCTTAATAGCTACATTTGTGATTATGTTTATATTGGATATCTAGATATTAACGCTAACATACATATGTGTATGTGGAAATATGGTTCATATGGTGAATGCAGGTTTTAGCCAGGAATACCCCATTGAAGAGTTATCCCGTTGAGCAATCCTGACCCTAAACAAGCGAATCCTAGGGCGAAACCTGGTAAGGGACTTTACGCTGTGCAGGGTAAGGAAATAATAATGTTACAACACCTTTGGGCAATGACACACAAGGGGCATCTTCATTTGTAGCCATGAATCGGAACATCCCATCAAAGTTAGCTACATGTGCAAGTCTACCTAAGGGCATGTTTTTCACAAAAAGAAGTGATGTAGGATGAAGAAATGAACAGATAGCAGGAAGATGATTTGGATGGTCTTCATGCAAAATATGGGGCAAAGAGTGAAGTTTTTAACGTAGATATTACCTTCATGAATTTTTGTATGTTGAAGACAAAAAACAGAATTAAAAGTGCAAGTAAAAACCCTCTGAACAAGCCTCACAAAGACTTACAAAGTAGGTTGGGAAAGCTTACTGCTCCATCATTTGATGGATGCAACAGCACCTCCACTAGAGTGTGGATTTAGAAGCTAAACACATATTTTTTGTTGAGCCCAATATATGAACTAGCAATCAAATTGGAAGCCCTTCACCTAGAAGGGTTTGCACACAAATGGTGGTATCATGGCCTAGTGACTCAAGGGCATAGCCATATCACCACCTATAAGGAATTTTATGATTTGACATATGGATTTGAGAGGCAAGACCTTGATTACTTTAGGGAGCTTGTGTAAGAACCCTACTGGTTCTAACCATCAACAGCTGATGTTTAAAGGATGTAATTTTGTTTGTTTTGAGTGATTTTGCAATTTTTATGTATTTTTCTCAAAATAGTGCCAAGCAAGAAATATACATGCAAGAAATTAACAAATTCTGAAGCAAAACATGCAAAAATATACAACTGGAAAGCATATATGAATGCTGGAAATGAAAGCTTTATTAATTTTTCATATATTCTAAAAGCTTTACAATGAAAAGATACCTGGAATGTGAATACATCTGATGCAAGCTTAATACACTTGACTGCAAATTCTGGAAATGCAGACCAGCAACAAAGAAACTCATAAAATGCAACGCCCAGCCTAAATAATGAATTTCTCCACTTCAAATCTGCTAGCAAAGGGTGTCCATGTCTCAACTGATCCCATAAATGCAACTTTAAACCCCTCAAATGAAGCGCTTCCTTCAAGGATAAACACGCCCAACAAGGAAGATGGCACGACTGCTGTATAAAGGTCTGGTACGACCTCTTAAATGCTGGCTAAATTATTAATAATGGCAGCCTTAATGATTATTCGGGTTTGCAATGGGTAAACCTTGAAATTCTTCAAATCCTAAGATAATTCTCCTCCAATAAGGATAGATTGAACCCTTGAATGAAGTCCACAATTAGGCAATAATTCAGCTGATAGTTTCACAGCCTCAAAATTGCATAAACACTGAAGAGTTTTCGTTCTCCAATGCTGAAAATGGCAGAAACCCTAGCTGGCTTCCTCTCCAAGCATGAACTCCAAAGACACAAGTTTATAATCTTTAAACATAATAATAATGAATTCCTTTTGATGCCTTTTATAACCTCTCAAAGGAGGTCGACCTCATTAAGAGCATTTAATTTGCTTTTGAAGTCCACATTAGGTTTTTAATAAATACTTTATTAAAAGACTCCAAACTTAGGCCCTCATTTTTATGCAATAATAAATGTACTTTTAAGTGATTTTAATTGAGGGTCATGGCCTCATCGGAAATAAAGTACACTTTTTGACTTTATAATTTAACTTTATATTATTTAATTATCATTAAAGTGCCTTTAATGATAACTACTCATTAAACATTTAATATTTCGCCCATCCAACTGATTAAGAGGTCGACACTGCATCTGAGACCTATCCAAGTGCCTTACTAAATATAGTAACCATGACTCCCCTAAGATGGTGACTTATTATAAATAGTAAGTATGAAGAACCGAGTCTAACGAAGGCCAAACCTGAATCCACACTGACCTTTGAAGGAGTAAACACACTGATCATTGCCAAGAAGAACCCCCTAACCATTTGAGTTAGCCTACGAGGGCTAGTAATAGGCTAAACCGTCAATAAACAAGATCATACTAAAAAGGGAACATTACAACAAAGGCCCAACCACTACACCAAAAGACCGGCTTGGTAGTGAGGGTGGCTACCCCTGGCGCTAAGGGGTAGTGGGGTTTGCGTCCCACTTTCCAGAGGATTTGAGTCTTGCAAGCGGTCAGACACATGGGAAGCACTGTACTCCCTTGGCCGTTGGGTTTTCGTCTAATGGGGATATTATAGCCCAGCATGCTTCGCGAGGCTCAACCTCGAGACCTCGGCTTTGATACTGCAAAGGCTCAACCACTACACCAAAAGACTGGTCTGGTAGTGAGGGCGACTACCCCTGGCGTTAAGGGTCAGTGGGGTTTGCGTCCTACTTTCCGGAGGATCTGAGTCTTGCAAGCCGCTAGACAAGTGGGAAAGACTCTACTCCCTTGGCCATTGTGTTTTCGACCAACGGGGATATTACAGCTTGCATAGCTATGCCACCGAGGCTTAGTTGATGATTATGTGGCTAAATTTTAGAAGATAGCAGCATTGTTACCTAGTGTATTAGAGAGGCACCTAGTGTTCCTTTTCATGGAAGGGCTGAAGAAACCCTTTTGAGGCCTAGGTAAAGTTCTAGAATCCAGCTTGTTGCAAGCTGCCATAAAAAGGTCCCTAACCTTGGAAACCACCACACTTAGTAGACCTTTCTAAGGTCAACATTTAGATGAGCAAATCTCGGGGTGTTACAATAGCAACAACAACCTAGGCAACAAGGAAATTAGTATAAACCATTTTTGTAGAAATTGGGAGGTTTGCCTTCTTGACTCAACAAATTCCAAGGAACGGGGCACACATTTAGGAATCAACAATCAACAGACATGACTTGCAACAACTATGTTTCAATTGTAAAGGATGTTGGAATCCAATACATAAGTACTTTGGAGGAGGACAAGTCCATATGATCGAGGTGTATTTAGATGATGAGGAAGAGCTTGACTCATGTATGGAGGCACAAACTGTGGAAGAGGACAAGGTCTCGCTAGCAAGTATAGTCACTAAAGCCATGCAATCACCTAAAGAGGGAGTGCAACCAACTGTTATTGTTTCGTTATTAGGAGCATTGAGGTACCATTCTTTCCAAGTTAAGGGAAGGATTAGAGGGTAACACATAATGGCACTCATTGATGGGGGAGCAATCCATAAATTTATCGAGCAATGTGTGGTAGCACTATTTAGATTGAAAGCTCAAGAGTTTTCAGGGTTTGAAGTGGTAGTAGATGGTTATTAATTGGCCTACAAGTAGGTGGTCCAATAGGTACAAGTGGCCTTAGATGGGCCTACTATCATCCATGATTTCTATGTCATCTTGCTTGGGATGTTTCACGTGGCTCTAGGCATCTAGTGGTTACATTTGTTGGGAGAGTTCACATAGAAATACCAAATGAAAACACTCAACTTTGTGGAGTAGGGATGAAAGAAAATCATCAATGGGGTTATAGATGTATCAATACAACAGGTTTCAACTCATCAAATAAAGAAGCTTTTGAAATGGGACCAAATAAGTTGGATGGCAATTGGTTTCACCATTAAGGGCTACCTCTAGGCACTATCGACTCAAGGGTGGATGAATATCTTCTAGATATCTAAGTTTTGTTGTATTAATATGCTTTTGTGTTTGGGATATGCCTTCAAGATTTCTACTAGATATGGGTTTCAACATACTATTGAGCCAAAACTAGGGATGAGACTTGTAATTTTGACTCGTTATTGTTATCTTCATTCCTTCAAATATGAGTTATGAAGGACTATAGAAGAGCTATTAACATTGGGATACATTGGACCTAGCACACTTCTATTTTCATCTTCAATGATACTGGTGAAGAAGAAAGATGGAACAATGAAGATGTGTATGGATTACATCGTTTTGAACAAAAACCCCATCAATAACAAATACTCTATAGCTTGTAGTGATGAATTGCTTGATGAATTACATGGGGCAACATAGTACACCAAAATTGATTTGCGGTTTGGATATCACTAGGTAAGGATTAAACCCGAAGACACATTCAAGATTGCTTTTAGTTTTCATTGTGGGCACTTCAAGTTTTTGGTGATGCCTTTTGGGCTTCATAATGCACTAGCCGCTTTCCAATCAGCAACAAATGAAATTTTTAGACCCTATTTGAGGAAATTCATATTGGTATTCTTTAATGACATTCTAATTTATAGTCAAACATAGGAAGAACATATGAAACACCTAGATATAGTGCTGGACATACTGCAGCAGTAGACATTCTTTGCCAAGAAAAGCAAGTGTGAGGTTGGAATGTAGACAATTATGTACATGGGACACATAATTAGCAAAGCACGTGTTGAGATGGATCCAACCAAGGTGCAATGCATCTAGGAATGGCCTATTCCAAGGACATTGATGCAATTATGAGGATGTTTTGGCCTTTGTAGCTACTATAAGAGCTTTGTTAGAGGATTCTCACAACTAGACTCACTTGAATCGGATTAGCCAAAAAAGGTGCTTTCCACTAGTCCATAGCAGCATGAGGGGCATTTGAACATTTGAAGAGGATAATGTGCATTGGCCCCATTCTTGCCATACTCGATTGTGCATTACCTTTGCGGTAGAGTGTGATGCTTTTGGAGAAGCTCTAATGATTGTTCTTTTGCAAAACGGATGACCCATATCATTTGAAATTAAAAAATTAATAGAGATAGAGCAGCACTTCTTGATTTTGATAAGGAAATGTTGGTGGTTATGCATGCATTTGCTAAATTCAAACAATATTTTGTTTGTAGACGTTTCATACGAATCACAATTGCTTTAGGTTTTTCTTATTGTGGCATGACCTCAATGACAAGTGACAAAAATGGGTGAGCAAATTACAAGCCTACAATTTTGGCATTAAGTATGTCAAGGGAAAGAATAACAGGGTAGTGGATCTACTCTCTTAGAGATTTGAATTATTGGCCATTTTTGTAGCAAAATTTAATTTGAAGGAGTTGTTAACTAAGTATGCCAAAGGTCCACTAGCTATAGGGCCGATTGAGGGTACAATCATTGCCTTAGACAAGGATGAAGATAATAGATGAAGAAAGATATTATTTTATACAAGGATAGAATTTTGTAGTGCTAGGATCTAAGCTGACATAAAAATTATTGTAGTATTTCATGATTTGCCACTTGGTGGTCACACTTGTTTTTCAAAACTTATTGACAAGTTTGGAGTAGATATGCTTGGAAGAGCTTGAAAAAGTATGCATTGTAATACATACATGAATGTGGAGTGTCCCAAATAATGAAACACAAAACCACATACCTTGCAGGTCTACTCCTACCCCTCTCTAATCTTCAACAAATATGGGAATCCATATTAATGGACTTGACCACAAGGTTGCCTCGAGTTGGGGGGAAGAATTGCATCTTTGTAATTGTTGTTCAATTGACGAACTTTGCACAATTCTTCTCCATTCCTAGTGAATTCAAAGCTCTTAGGTCTTTGTATTGCATGGACTACCCAATATTGTGGTTAGTGATAGATATGTATGCTTCATTAATGCCTTTTGTCAAGAATTATTCAAGTCGACGAGAACATAATTGACACCCATTACTAATTACCACCCCCAAACAAATGGGCAAACATAAATAGTAAACAAATGGGTTGAGGGGTATTTGAGAACAACTTGGGCCCAATAGTTATATCTAGGAGATTGTAATGTCCCTGTTTTGTTCGCCTCGGCATCTCGTTAATTAGCCTATTATTTGACCCTCGTAGGCTAATACACATGGTTAGAGGGTCCTGTGAGGCAGATACCTGGTCCTTTGGTGGCGTTATTCTTCTTCGGAGCCAGGTATTGTTTTGGGACTCAGATATGCACATTTACTATTTTTTGTAAGTCACCTAATCAATGGAGCCCAATATTACTATTTTTATCAAGGCACCTGGATCCAAAGTTGACTTAGTGGTTGACCTCTTGGTTCAAACGGGATGGAAAAATAATGTTTAATGAGCAACTTATGTTATTTTAATTATTATTAAAGTTAATCTTTAATAATAATTAATTATTTATTCGAAAAGTGCATTATAATGTTATATTATAACTTTATGTCAATGGGGCCATTAAATAACTTAAAAGATATTAATTAAGTGCATTAAAAGGGGCGCCCATCTCATGAAACATTATAAAGTGCATTAAAGGCAAATATTAAAATATATTTAAATGATGAGAAGCTTCTAGAGGTCAACCTAAGTCATGAAAAGTATATAGCTATCAAAGTAAATGAAAAAGGATTCATTCATGGTTTTGACAATTTGCTTTTGAAGAGTTTTGCTGTGGAGAAGAAGAAACCTAGGGTTTCTGCCATTTCTGCAATTGTTGATCATTGAGAACGTTGTATCTCTTTGATTCTTGCATTCTGAGGTTGTGAAATACCAGCTGAAGATTGCCTCGTGGATTGGCTTCAACTTGGAGTCAATATTGAGCTAAATTGGAAAAGGAACAAGAAGTTTTCACAAGGGTTTCATTGTAGATCAGAATAATAAAGAGTTAGTTATTGAAGGACATTATCTTTGAGCAACATTATTGTTAATTGTGCTTATCCCTTATGGCACATGGGGTTTAAGGAGCAGAATTATTACCATTGATGAGGGTTTAAGGTGTTGCCAGTAGTCACTTTAGGGAAATGTGTGGAGACCCAGCTGAAACGCCTTGTTCCTGAGGTTGCTGCTTCTTCAACAAGGACGATTGAGCATAACTTAGCCCAATATCAGAAATTCTGGAAAGTGTTAAGCCCTTGGCTGGACGTGTTAAGACTAGAGTTGAAATGCCCTGGATTTCTGCATTTGATCATCTCCTTCATGGACGTCCCATGTATTGGTACAAATTTCACACAAGTTAATGGTGGAAAGTTGACATATTTGGTTTAGGCGTTGGAATACCGATCTCACCAGCTAGTTGGGTTTGGTTCAGAACTGCTGGAAACGCATTTTCAGACTAGCTTCATTGTACATTCTTTTTGGGTATGATATTCATGAATTTACAAGCAATGTATGTAGATTGAAAGAAAGAATTGTGTTTGCAAAGAAGTAGAAATCTGATTCTTTATTTATATATTGTAATTTCCAAGTTATATCCAATCAAAAATATACTATCAAGCATTTCATTTCAGTCATTCTTCTTTTGCAATTGCACTAGTATTTGTTATCTACACTTTACCTGGCAATATCTCATTGAAAATCAAGCAAGCATTGATTTTGTAAACCCAAGTAATTGAACAAGGCATAAAATATGTGTTAGCAAGTGTCCACCTGGGGTGGGACATCTCAGTGGTATCAGAGCTTTGATTCTGCCAACCTGGAGGGTTAAAGCATCATATGTAGCCACAAGAGGTTGGTCCACACGGGCATTATACTTGTAGAAAAGCAGAACAACAAGCAAATCCAATTGCGGATACACAACAGGACATAATGGGTGATAGAAGAGGTGGCCGTCCACCAAGACATGAAGCCAATAATGAAGAAAGAGAAGCAAGAGAAATCATGAGAGGTCTTGCAGCAAGACAACATGTAGTAGATGTTTTGCAACAACTTACAATTGCTATACAACAGATGAATACTTCTAGAAGACGAAATCACGAGCAAGAAGACAATGGAAGTGTTGTTGGGACTCCAAGGGCACAAAGAACATCTTCTCGCACCACCGATAGACCTTTGCGTCCTACATTTTTGAGGAATGAACCAAAAGAAGAGAAGGCTGAAGAAAATGAAGATGCATCATTTGCAGGTAATGTCATGTCAATGCATGATGAATGGGATTTGCTACCACCACAAGTAAAGGAGAATTTGACCTTTGACTGATACATGAGTCAAAGGAGGGAGCACAACAAAACAAGGCAAGATAGGAGACCAAGGAACCAAAACAGGGACCTAAAACATGCCACAAGCAAGATCACACTTCCAACATTTGATGGTAGCGGTAGGATCACAACAAGAGCTTGGATTCACAAGCTGGATACCTTCTTAACTCTTCGGCCTATGGTGGAGGATGATGCAATCAAGTTTGCAACTTTGCACTTGGATGGGTTAGCTCATGATTGGTGGCACCATGGGATGGTCACCTTGCAACATTACCTCATCACCACTTACCAGGAATTCATTGATAGATTGATTGAGCGGTTTGACAGAAAGGACCCTGAATTGTATTTCAGAGAGCTTGCATAGCTCAAGCAGGTTGGTAGCTTGGAGACCTACATCAACGAGTTTCAGAGGCTCTTCGTTATGGTGCCTAGCTTGTCAGGAAGGAGGTTAGTTATTTTATTCACAGAGGGATTAGTTGAGCCCATGAGAGGATGGGTCAAGGCTTTTGATCCCCCTTCATTACAGGAGGCAATGAAGAAGGTGCGAAGTATGGAGTTGGTTGCCCCAAAAAAAACAGTTTACTCCTAAAGAGATTACTTCTTCCAACAATGAGAGTCCTCAACAATCTATTGATAAGAAAAAGAAATCAGCAACCAAGGTGGATGAGGAGTCACGAGTTGGATTGAGGAAGAAGCAATTGTGTTACTGGTGCAAGGAGCCCTACAACAAAGAGCATGACTGTCCTTTGAGGCCTAAGGGCAAGGCCAACCATATGATGTGGTTTTATTATGAGGATTCCGATTCTAAAAATTTAGATCAACAAGCTGCTCCAGAGGATGATGGGGCTGGAAAAGCTTCTACAGACTTTGGACCTGATGCAAATTTGTTTCCTTTGGCCTTATTTGCTAATATACATAAAGGGACTTCATTCAGAATCAGGGGAATAGTTAATGGACAGCATTGCATTGCTATGCTTGACACTGGAGCAACACATAATTTCATCGATGAGGGGTTTGTGGCCAATTGTAGACTCTAGATAGAGGACTTCGCGGGGTTCAGAGTTAGAGTTGTTGATGGATATACCCTCACTTGCACCAGGCGGATATATAGTCTCACTTTGTTATTGAATGACTACGAGTTACAAACTGATTCTATGTGGTTAACATGGGTGAGATGACATAGTGTTGGGCATGAAATGGCCCCAAGACATTAGAGAATTTACCCTCAACGTACCTAAAATGGAGATGAAGTTTAGAATGAATGGTAGGGGTTATGTGTTGAGGGGAATTGCAGATGGGAGCTTGTGATCTATCTTTCTCTGTAGAGAGAAGAGTGGAAGGAGAGAGGAGGTGGTATAGGAGGAGTGCGAGTCAGTGCAAGAGTTTGATTCTACTCATTGCTCTAGCAGTTTGGAGATGGATGACTCAGATTAGCAGGGAGTAGTTGTCCAGTTTGTGAATAATCCATTATTCAAGTCTGATGCTGGATTGGTTTATGACAATCCACTCTTTGAGCTTGATGCTGATCTTCCTCTAGCTATCGGTATAGAGTTGGGCGATAATCGCAGTGTTTGGGATCCTTCTAGTGCATCATGATTCCAGGTAGGGCTCACTGAGGAGTTTTACAGTGTGTACACGGTGAGGAGTGCCTACAATTTCGTTTTTGATTCACTTGTACATGATTTGGATTCAATGCACAAATCTTGTGTGCATGGGATAGATAGTTGGTATGATGATTCTCTTTGCGTAGTGGAGGGAAGAAAATCATTTCAGTTCTCAAAGTTGCTTCCTCTCAAGGTTCATGCTCCTGAGGTACATGACACCAGGAATGCTGTTGGTTACAGTGATTTGTTATTTGTACTTATGCTAGTGCTTCAGGAGACAATTGGTTATGAGAGGGACATTATACATGTCTTCCCTTGGGACCCAGGTGGAGTGGTGTTTCCTTGTAGTGGAGATTGCTTGGGGACAAGCAATTTCAGTGAGGGCGCATTGTAATGTCCCCATTTTTTGTTCGCCTCAGCATCTCGTTGATTAGCCTATTATTTGACACTCGTAGGCGAATACTCATTATTAGAAGGCCTTGTGAGGCAAATACTTGGTCCTTTGGTGGTGTTATTCTTCTCCAGAGCAAGGTATTGTTCAGGTTTGGCCTTTGTAGAGGATTTGGGACTTAGATATGCACATTTATTATTATAGTAAGTCAACTAATCAGTGGAGCCCAGTATTACTATTTTTTAGTAGGGCACCTGAATGCGTAGTTGACTCAGTGGTTGATCTCTTGGTTCAGATTGAATGGAAAAATAATGTTTAATGAGCAACATATGTTATTTTAATTATTATTGAAGTTAATCTTTAATAATAATTAATTATTTATTCAAAAAGTGCATTATAATGTTATATTATAACTTTATGTCAATGGGGCCATTAAATAACTTAAAAGATATTAATTAAGTGCATTAAAAGGGGCACCCATCTCATGAGACATTATAAAGTGCATTAAAGGCAAATATTAAAATATATTTAAATGATGAGAAGCTTCTAGAGGTCGACCTAAGTCATGAAAAGTATATAGCTATCAAAGCAAATGAAAAAGGATTCATTCATGGTTTTGACAATTTGCTTTTGAAGAGTTTCACTATGGAGAAGAAGAAACCTAGGGTTTCTGCCATTTCTGCAATTGTTGATTATTGAGAACGTTGTATCTCTCCGATTCTTGCATTCTGAGGTTGTGAAATACCAGCTGAAGATTGCCTCGTGGATTGGCTTCAACCTGGAGTCAATATTGAGCTAAATTGGAAAAGAAACAAGAAGTTTTCACAAGGGTTTCATTGTAGATCAGAATATTAACGAGTTAGTTATTGAAGGACATTATCTTTGAGAAACAGTATTGTTAATTGTGCTTCTCCCTTATGGGACGTGGGGTTTAAGGAGTAGAATTATTACCATTGATGAGGGTTTAAGGTGTTGCCAGCAGTCACTTTAGGGAGACGCGTGGAGTCCCAGCTGAAATGCCTTGTTCCTGAGGTTGCTGCTTCTTCAACAAGGACGGCTGAGCATAACTTAGCCCGATATCAGAAATTCTGGAGAGTGTTAAGCCCTTGGCTGGATGTCTTAAGACTAGAGCTGAAATGCCCTGGATTTCTGCATTTGATCATCTCCTTCATGGACGTCCCATGTACTGGTACAGATTTCACACAAGTTAATGGTGGAAAGTTGACATATTTGGTTTAGGCGTTGGAATATCGATCTCACCAGCTAGCTGGGTTTGGCTCAGAACTGCTGGAAACGCATTTTCAGACCAGCTTCATTGTACATTCTTTCCGGGTATGATATTCATGAATTTACAATCAATGTATGGAGACTGAAAGAAAGAATTGTGTTTGCAAAGAAGTAGAAATCTGATTCTTAATTTATATATTGTAATTTCCAAGTTATATCCAATCAGAAATATACTATCAAGCATTTCATTTCAGTCATTCTTCTTTTGCAATTGCACTAGTATTTGTTATCTACACTTTACCTGGCAATATCTCATTGAAAATCAAGCAAGCATTCATTTTGTAAACCCAAGTAATTGAACAAGGCATAAAATATGTGTTAGCAAGTGTGCACCTGGGGTGGGACATCTCAGAGAGTATAGCTACAATGCTACCTACCACGTGTCCATTAGGATGTCCCCTCTCATTGCATTGTATGGATATGATGCACCAATTTTTGCAGAGTGATAGTTCCTAAGACATGGGTTCTTGCAACAAGAGGTTTTGTTGAGCAAAGTAAGTAGGTTTTGATGGGTTTATATGATTAGTTCCAACATGTACAAAATCGGGAAAAGATTGATGTCTATAGACATTGTACTAAGAGGCATTTTCAAGTGGGAGACATGGTTTTTCTTTGGTTACAACCCTATAAGTAGCCTACCTTAAAAAGAGGTAGAGCTGAAAAACTAAAACCCTGTTTCTTTGGACCATACAAAATTGTATCACATTGGTAGATTTCTAAAAGCTCAAGGAGTTATTGAGTGTGCTGGGTATGTGCCCTCTTTCTATGGATCCTACAAAATTGTAGCACATTGGTAGATTTCTAAAAGCTCAAGGAGTTATTGAGTGTGCTGGGTATGTGTAGTAAGTTGTTAAAGTTTGTAGTTACCTTTATTGTTTGTATGTATTCTTAATTCAAATACTAAAAAACAAAAAAAAGGGGGATTATCACTAGATATTTTTATATTTGTTTAGGATCGTGTTAGGCATATTTTGAGTTCTTAGATTAGATTTCTTTAGATTTCAATGTGAAATTTGCTAGGGTTGTTTCACATAAGATGAGTTGAAAAAGGCCAAAAGCAATGTTTCAATGGCATTTCCAATTTGGAAAATTATGGAGAAATTTTTTTGTAGTGTTCGCCTATTCTTCATTGCCTATGCGTTCTTGGTTGTCTTGAATACTGATGGTATGCACTTTCCTTTTCCTTGTTACCTCTGTGATTATTCTCTCATGGCTCAAATGCTAAGAGATAGGCTTAACATATTTTCCAAATTGTTGTATTTTTGTCCCTTAATATATGGTTAGGTCATTCTTAGTGGCACATGATTTATCTATCTCATTTTTAGGAAATACTTCAATAATGAGAAGTTGAGTTTCAAGGGATGTGCATA